>LR812537.1:16035754-16305017 GCA_903798195.1 Danio kyathit | reverse complement strand
TTCCAATACTCAAGACCGCAAGAACAGAGGATGCGTGAAACTTCCTGGATATGTTCTTGATATCGAGGACGCATCGATGCAGACTTGAGCACCGATCTCGCTCTAGAAGTCCCAGAAGTCATTGCGACTGGAGGTGGAGTGGAGCATTTTATATAGGTTTATTATTAAAGTTCAGAGATATCATTTATTTACCTCAGGAGACTCCCTAAATGAGAGGGTGAATATAAACATTACCATGGACATCTTAATAAAGGCATAAACACATTAAGGGTATTTATTTGCTAAAATTCGTACTAAAATATGTTTTATTTATATTGTGCAACTTATATTTGTAGTCTTTATGCATAGTATATATTTTGAAAAGGGGAAAAACAATAAATCGTTGTTATGAATGCTGTAAGGTTTAAATAATTTTTCATTTAAAACGCGTGAAGGTCATGTGACCATCAGGAAGAACGCAGCATCTCATCCCTTACAGGACGCATTCTCTGTTCTTGAGGTCTCCAGAGTTCGTTCTTCTGAGGTGACCTGGCAAGACAGGTCTCTGCAAGAACGCAAGTCTGTTCTCTGCGTTCTTGGAATTGAGAAACAGCCATGGTTAATAACGGATCTTCTTCTATTTTTGTTTAACGACACCTAACTCCTTAGGAGCATTATCGCCACCTGCTTAATTTCATAAATATGTCGATCGAGACCGCCTGTGCTCAAATTATGTAAATAAAAATAATTGGTTAAACACTTATGACTTTTTTTACGTATCCACATACACAAAGAAAACATAATAAACCGTCTAATTGTAGGATTAAGTGTAATAAACTAATTCAGGATCTTAATGTTGTTATAGTTAAAATCGTTTAATGTATTGTTAATGTATATATATATATATATATATATATATATAATATATATATATATATATATATATATAGATATATATATATATAAATGTATATGTATATGTTATAATGTATATGTATAGTATATATATAGATATATATATGTATATATATATATATATATATATAATATATATATATATATATATATGTATATATATATTATATGTATAATATATATATATATATGTGTATATATATATATATATATATATATGTATATATATATAGATCTATGTATATATATAGATATATAATATGTATATAATATATATATGTATATATATATATATATATATAGTGTATATATATATATATATTATATATATATATATATGTATATATATATATATATAATATAGAATATATTAATATATATATATATATATATATGTATGTATGTATGTATGTATGTATGTATGTATGTATGTATGTATATATATATATATATATATATATATATATATATAATATATATATATAATTATTTTTTATTAATTATTAACAGTTAATTTGTTTGTATTACTATATTTGTTGCAACTATAATTACCAGTACTTTATGGTTTAAAAACAATATATTACTTACTATAAATTACTATAGTATTTAATGTGGAAAATCATAATAAAAAAGTTATTAGAAAATTAGGCAAATAAGTACTATTCAATCACTGGAGTAATATATTAATATAGTGTTATACATTTATTAAATGTAAAAAGATTGGTATTACATATAAAGATGTATTATAGCCTATACATGTTAACTTGCTATTTTTTCCTTCATTATAATGAATCCATTATATAAAATATTCATTCATTCACTTTCTTTTTAGCTTATTCCCTTTATTAATCTGGGCTCGCCACAGCGGAATGAGCCGCCAACTTATTCAGCACGTTTCATGCAGCGGATGCCCTTCCAGCTGCAACCCATCACTGGGAAACATCCATACACACTCATTCACCACGGACAATTTAGCTTACCCAATTTACCTGTACCTTGGACTTGTGGGGGAAACCGGAGCACCGGGAAGACTCCACACAGAAATGCCAACTGACCCAGCCGGGGCTCGAACCAGCGACCTTCTTGCTGTGAGGTGATTGTGCTACCCACTACGCCACCGTGCTGCCCCATTATATAAATTAAACTTGTCCAATTTAGATCGTTTAGCAAGGCCAGTAAACGAATATCTGCTATATTGACTCTGTCAGATAAATAATGATTGATCATCTATGATGACTGATAGAAAACTGTTCAGTCTATTATATTAATTGGCGATTGGAAACAACGTTCCCCATTCGCCTGTCTCGATCACCACATTTGTGAAATAGTATACACTATTGTTTATTGTGTACAATATTTATTAAAATATATATATATAAAATATATTGATGATGAGGTCCGAGAAGACGTTAATAACATTAACATCCGTCTTAACCTTATATGGTTCGCCCCTGCCTAGATCGTGTGTGCTGAAACATGTGTGGGTCTGCAGGTCTGCAGCTGGATATTTTGTGAATTTACCAGTATTTTGTAAGGGATGTGTGTGTGAATGGTCTTTTTGGGTGAACTATCACTTTAAGGCAATCCAGGGTGCCAAAGTCCTATAGGGTAAACTGGCAGTGAACAGGTTATAGAGACCAAAACAAATAGAAATAGACACAGCTAGTGAGAAACTTTATACAGGAAGATGACACTGCCACAGCCATACCTCATGTGATTTTGAAGTCTGTGCAACAAATCCACCTCCATGGAAGTGTATGAGCAGGCATGGAGAAAGAGGAGCTGTCTGACGATTGAAACCCCCTGACAGAGAGATCTGAGGACCCTCGGGACGAGAAAGTGCCAACAGTTCGGCACTGTCCTGTTAGAAGAGGTTAAACATGGAGGATGTTAAGCAAAGTTTTTTTAGCATTAGCATTGAGTCATTATGCCAACAAACACAACCATGGCTCATACTGAAAATGTACCGCTATATACATTTCTGGAGAGCGCCAAATACATCCCAGGAGCTATGTTTGTTTTTGCAGTTTTTGTTTTTGGAAATCCACCAGAGGCCGCTGTTCTCCGCTGTTCTTTTTCAGAACTCAAATTTCTCTGGCGAGTGCCATTCACCTGCCGTTCTCGCGTAAATCCACCAGAGGCAGCTGTAGACTAACTGAATGACTGATCGATCAACTCACCCACCCTCCTCCTTCCCTAAACCCAACCAATAGTGTTTTCAAAAGAACGGATCGACCCGCCCATCCACTTGCCTAAACCCAACCGACAGATTCGGATTCAGATTCAGATTTTACCACATTCTCACCCTGTTATTTACCTGCTTTCTGGAACCATCTTCGCTGGACTCGAACCCCGTCGTCACAGTCAACACCTCTATGCATCTCAAGTCTGCTGACATACATGTCAATCTACCGGACAAATTGATAACAAGTCTATATGGAGGTCAGCTGGTAAGTGACAAAAGGAACGGCTTCATACCGCCCCGTAGTGTTTGTTTTAAAGACGAAATGCTGCCATACGTTCCTCTAGCTACATAATTTGAGAAATGTATATAAGGCTACATTTTCAGAATGAGCCTATGTTGAACAAACACCTTCATGTCAAAATGACATCAAAAATCATGTCAAAATGCAAATCGAGGTCAAAACCATCAAATCCATTTGATATCCACACATTGATGCCCTTTCGACCAGCAAAAAATAATTAAACAATAAGTATTATGTCAGGATTCTGCCACTTCGGTCTTGTTAATTCTTGTTTTGGTGGCAGAGTCCAGACACTAGTCATGTCTTGTCTAGTATGCTGTGCTCGGCTCGAGTTTTCTCGGGTCGAGTACTCATATTTCTCGTTATTGTCTGTCCTTGTCATTGTATGAGCGCCATCTTGGCTGCGCTCAGGGCATGTGCACTCCTGCTTGATGCAGGTGCGCGAGGTCCAGGCATGCTTAGGGTGCTTGCTCTCATTCTGGTGTGTTTGTTGTTTTGTTCGCGACATGGTGTTTTCGTTCTCAGCGCTCCAGTCTAGTTGGTTTTGGTTGGCGCTGGTATTGGAAACATGCATGTTTGCTTATGTAAGTGTACGTGAGTGTTTTCATTTATCATGTGCTTGTGTCTTGCGTTCTGTTTGTATTGTTTATCACAAGGTTCATGTTTACATGCGCCGCGTGCTTTAGTGTTGTGTTTAACATGCAGTTAATGAGTTCTCTCATTAGCTATGTTTCCATCCAAAAATGCGAATTAACTTTATGCGCAAATCTGAACTATTGCATAATAGATGTGCAAATAAAGCAGCGTTTCCATCCAACAAGTCAAACCAAAAAAAACCGTCACTTCCTGATTAACTGGCACCAAATATCAACAGTAAAAACGCTGTGTGAATCTTTTCTTCATTTAATAAATGACTTGCACCTCAGAAGGCAATCCTGACACGCAGTGAACGCTTGGTGGACGCTCTTGATTCTGGAGGTAATTAATAATCTAAAAGCTTGTACACACCGGGACACTTTTCGTTTGCGTTTATCGTCAGCTTTTTCAAGACGTTTTTCTAGATTAAAACCCAAGCGATTTTCACAGGCGTTGAGCAGAAGAGTATGCAAAATCACACCTTGACGTTAGATGGCGATACACAACTTTAAGCTTCTGACACCCGCTTGTAACACAGAAGAAGAAGACAAAGTTGACGCTTGTCGTTATGGATGGTTCAAGTAGCAGCTCCAGCTCTAGCGATGAAGAAATGATTATTTTTCACCGGTGCAATAAGCAGCTCCACGTTCATATCGCCTTTGGGCATCTTCTTCAATGTGCGCTCGCATTGACAGTTTTGTACTTGAGCACCTCCAAGTGCTGTTTACTGTAACTTCAGCAGCTCTGTGCACGTGAACAAAAGTGCCAATCTGATTGGTGGAGAGGGTTTTGATGTGGTGCGTCCAAACAAAAAAAAAAAAAAACGAGCATGAAGCGTTTTTTTTTTTAAATGATGCTTTTGCGCCTGCCGTTTTGCGCGTTGGTGTCACATTGACGGACTTTATTTAATCACGAGGCGTTAAACGTCTACGGAAAACGCAGGCAAAAAAAAACGTTACGGTGTGCACGGGCCTTAATATCGCTAATACTGAAACGGTTAAGATGTTTTAGAATGTGCTCAGCCTGCTGGTTTGTCCATTCGCACATATTTTTATCATCACATGATCTCCTATAACAAAATCACATGACCTTTTTTAATGCGGATACTGGAATTTGTTGGGTAAAAGTGTTTCCATCATAGTTTATGCGCATCTTTTCTTATCGAATAACATGTTTATCTACTCAATTATGCACATGTGTTTTTTATGCGCATTTTCAAAATATATATGTGCATCTTGGCGTTTCCAAATGCGCATAAAAATAGGTAGATGGAAACATAGCTATTGGCTGGTGATCTAGTCTTGTTTTATGTGAGCACATGACTTGTGTTGTCTCTTTGTGTCATGTGCTCTCCTGTCTATTGTCTAGTCCCACCCTCCTTGTTATCCCATTATTAGTTTATTCAGTTCACCTGTTTGTTTGTTAATTCTTTCTCTTTATGGTCGTCAACGATTATTGCCTTGTCCTGTCCTGTCCAGTCCTGCTCCTCCCTGCCAGCCCAGTCAAGTTTGTTTTTGTGTTTTAGTTATGTTTTTCCCCCTCAGGGTTGTATTTGTTTCCTTTTTGTTTTATTTTTTACAATTAATAAATACCCATTATTGACTGCAATTGAGTCCTCATCAAGTTAGTCAATTGAGGTCGAATTTATTTGCATTTTTGGATGCTTCTTAATGTAATTTTAACATCAAAGTGCCTGCTAGCTACAATATCTTTTAATAACTTTAAGCTACAATATCAACTTTGACAATGCAGTTTTTAATGATCTAAATGTGTGTGTGTTTTTTGTTTTTTTGTTTTGGTAAAATTTTGATGGTCCATTTGAGCATTAGTAGAATGTCTGCTTTATATCTGCTGATACTGCTATATGATACAACAGACATTTACAGTTGAAACCAGAAGTTTACACACACTAAAAAAAGGAACATAACCACTTTTTTTAAAAAAAAAGTCTGATAGTCAAGCATACTAAACGTTTACTATTTTAGGTCCGTTTAGGTCAGGTTTACCTAAATTATTTACATTTGCTAAATGCCAGAATAATGAGAGAATTTGTTATTAATTTCTAGACAGTCAAAAGTTTACATACATTTCCTTGGTATTTTTTTAGCTTTGCTTTTAAACTGTATAACTGGTCAAATTCTTTGGGTATCCTTCCACAAGCTTCTCACAATAGTTTGCAGGAATTTTGGCCCATTCCTCCTGACAGAATTGGTGTAACTGAGTTAGATTTGTAGGCTGTCTTGCTCGCACAAGCTTTTTCAACTCTGCCCACAAATTCTATAGGATTGAAGTCAGGGCTTTGTGATGGCCACTCCAAAACATTCACTCTGTTGTCCTTAAAGTACATTTTAACTAATTTGGCAGAATGCTTAGGGATCATGATCTGTTTGGAAGACCCATTTGTGGCCAAGTTTTAATTTCCTGGCTGATGTCTTGAGATGTTGCTTCAGTATTTCTACATAATGTTTTTTCTTCATGATGTCATCTATGCTGTGAAGTGGACCAGTCCCTCCTGCAGCAAAACAGCCCTACAACATGATGCTGCCGCCCCCATACTTTTAAAGTTGGGATGGTGTTCCTAAGCTTGTAAGCTTTTCCCTTTGTCCTCCAAATGTAACACTAGTCATTATGGCCAAACAGTTCAATCTTAGTTCCATCAGACCACATGACATGTCTCCAAAAATTATTATTTTTCCCAGTGTAATTTTGCAAATTGTAATCTGGCTTTTTTGTTGATTCTGGCTTGTTGATTTTCTCATGTTGTCACACAAGGAAGCAGTGTGTTTGACGTTTTCCTTAAATACTATTCTACAGTTGTGCCTCCAATTAACTCAAATGTTGTCAATTAGCCAATCAGAAACTTCCAAAACCAACACCATCATCTGAGCTTTTTCAAAGGCATAATAATCTTGACTTTCAAGAAAAGTTATAACAATTTCTCAAAAAATATCTCTCTCATTATTCTGCTATTAAGCATAACAGAAACAAATGTGATAATCCTAACTTACCTAAAAGTGAAAAGGTTTAGTCACATTAACATCTGACTTTTTTAAAATGGTTATGTGCCTTTTTATACAGTGTATGTAAACTTCTGGTTTCAACTGTAGCTGACTATAAGAAACTTGGCAAGTACATGTCAACTGACACTAACCCTAACCCCAACCTAACGGTCTACTTATAATCTAATGAGAATTAGTTGGCATGTAGATGCATTGTAACTTAAATTAAACAAACGAACTATCAAAATAAAGTGTGACCTTTTTTTTTTTTTATCTCCTGAAGTAGTAGTTTTGGATGTCCACCTTCTGAGATTATATATTTACTTTTTCTTTTTGATAAAGCACACAAACCTGTCCTTGTCGGAGAACGTGTGAGATCAAGCGCACATTGACTGGTCCAGGGCCCCAGTGTGCAACCGGAGGCTTCACATCGACTGAGAGACTGGGGTCAGAGGCCAGAGGCAAACTCAGACTCTCAGCTGGAACAGTTAGTGTTACATTCACTTGCACCGCACTGGAGGTAATCCTTGTCAAACCCTTTAAAAAAATAAAGGAAAGAAAAAATAGAAAAAAAGTGATAATTCAATTCATCTTCGTTTTCAGTTGAAAGTCAGGAATTAGTGTATTTATTCAATAAAGATGCATTACTTTAGATAAATGGTGACAAGAGTCATATTGTGCCGTTTACACTTTGTATTGTTGCTGTAAGTTTTGAATTTCCAATCGGAAATAGTATCTAGAATACAAACAATTCAAAAACTAGTCTAAGTTAGTAGTGTGTTGTTGTCATTTTTGAGAGATTTTACAGATCATATAAATGAATACATGTACTTTCGTTGCAGATATTTACATTCACAGACATAATGATAAAAGTCTGGCTGCTGACTGACTGCATGTGCACTCTCAGACATGCACTCTCAGCTACATTTGCTATTAATGTTTACACCTACCCCACCCTTAACAGTAACCTTACAGTGACGTCACTTGCAGAGAAGCCAGACACTATTGGACATAAGCATCATGTCAACTTGAGTGTTTTTTTTTAAATATCTATATATATATATAATATATAATATATATATATATATATATATATATATATATATATAATTTTTTTCTGTTTATTTTTTTCACCAATTTCTGTTTAACGGAGAGAAGATTTTTAAACATAATTTCACACACATTTCTAAACACAATAGTTTTAATAACTCATTTCTAATAACTGATCTTTGCCATGATGATAAATATCAACATAGTAAAAAACAACAAAACAGAAGTTGTTTATGTTTCATCAGTACTCACACGGAGTCTTGTACTTACTGATAAAAGCTCAGTCTCGGTAATATTCCAAAAGGTTTTCCAAAACTGCATATCTAGATTTTGAGTGATGCGCTCAAACTCTGCCCCCCTCAGCTCAGGGTCCACCACATATTTGCCCGATGTAAAAAAGGAAAGAGCTGCGATGCCTGAAAAATAAAGCAAACTGCACTAATAAAAGATCTTTAAAAAAAGCTGGAAGAGACTAATTTAATCACAGCAGTGTTCTGTTGGAATAACACACATATATGATAACAATAATTATGAGACTTAATGATGAGAATTATTTTTTTAAGGACATATTAAAGTCTAATGCTAAGGGTTTTTTCTAATAGCTGATGAAAAATATTTTTAGTTCCCCATTAAAATTCTAATTTAGCTATTTCTTAGTCACATATTTTAAAAAAGGTGTAAAAACAAGCAAACTCATGACATATACATATACATTTTTTCAGCATTACTTTTCTTAAAAAAAAAAAAAGAAAAGTTTTGAAAAGGGGGCGTCATGGTGGCACAGTGGTTCAGAACCTGGCTGGGTAAGTTGGTGTTTCTGTGTGGAGTTTGCATGTTCTCCCCGTGTTCGTATGGGTTTCCTCCAGGTGCTCTGGTTTCCCCCACAGTCCAAAGACATGCGCCATAGGTAAACTGAATAAACTAAAGTGGCTGTAGTGTATGTGTATGAATGCAAAAGTGTATGGGTGTTTCCCAGTGTTGGGTTGCAGCTGGAAGGGCATCCACTGCCTAAAACATATGCTGAATGAGTTGGCAGTTCATTCCGCTGTGGCGACCCCAGATTAATAAAGGCACTAAGCCGAAAAGAAAATGAATGAATGTATGAAAATTACATCAATTAAGTCATAATTTCATAGTATTTGTACAAGTCGGGATTCTAACTCGGGCAATTTGCAGTACAGTAACTTTGTGCACACGAACGGTCCACTAGGCCACATGAGAGAGAACTTTTTTTCGACCCTGTCAAAACTTTAGTCACGTGACCTGGTGTTTCGAAACAATTTAGTCACATGACCTGGTGTTTTGAAACACTTTAGTTACGTGACCTAATGTTTCAAAAGACTTTAGTCATGTGACCTGGTTTTTCGAAACACGTTAGTCACGTGACCTGGTGTTTCGTAACATTTTAGTCCCGGGACCTGGTGTTTCAAAACACTTTAGTCACGTGACCTGGTGTTTCGAAACACTTTAGTCACGTGACCTAGTGTTTCGAAACACTTTAGCCACGTGACCTGGGTTTTCGAAACACTTTAGTCACGTGACCTGGTGTTTCGAAACACTTTAGTCACGTGACCTGGGTTTTCGAAACACTTTAGTCACGTGACCTAGTGTTTCGAAACACTTTAGCCACGTGACCTGGGTTTTCGAAACACTTTAGTCACGTGACCTGGTGTTTCGAAACACTTTAGTCACGTGACCTGGGTTTTCGAAACACTTTAGTCACGTGACCTGGTGTTTCGAAAAAAATTTGTCAAGTGACCTGGTTTTCGAAACACTTTGGTCACGTGGCCTGGTGTTTCGAAACACTTTAGTCACGTGACCTGATGTTTCGAAACCCTTTAGTCATGTGACCTGGTGTTTTGAAACATTTTAGTCATGTGACCTGGGTTTTCGAAACAATTTAATCTCATGACCTGGTTTTTCTAAAAACACTTCAGTCGCGTGACCTAGGTTTTTCAAATCACCTTAGTCACGTGATCTGAATATTTCGATTATTGCTTCTGTGCAGTGTTTTGAAACACTTGTGATTCGGGATTTCGACACTGTGTCAAAATGTCAGTTTCATGTCAGCCATCCCTGTTACATGTATCTTTTGTTAAATTTTTTTAATTTTTTTTAGATTTAAAATTGTTGGTTGTACGATTGGTCAGCTTTACATGAACAGGAAATTAATACCTGTTTAAAATGATTTAAGACCAACAACACCATATTCAGTGAATTTAAGCCTTTATAAGACCCCACCGACACCATGTATAAAGACTCAACTGTCTTAGGTATTGGGCATTGAAATGCTTGATGAGATTCAGACTTTCATTGATAAAAACACAGATATTACAGTAGAGAAAGAGGATTGTAGAAATGTGTAAACTTGGCATACTAGACATAAATGCATGGCACTCATATCTAAGTGATGCGCTATTTGCAAGCAAAACAAACACACAATAGTAAATATTTGGATAACCCTCTCCAAGTCTGCACTTACCTAACCCAGTCTGCTGCTTCTTGTAGTTTTCTCCAAAAGACACCATACTGATGACCACAGTCTGTAGAAAAGGCCTGAGAGAGGGAGAAAACTTGGAGAAGAGACAAAAAATACCTTTTAGCGTTGTTAAAAAAACATTTAAATGATGGGTGAACATTTGTAAAAAATAAATATGCAGATTATTTCACCTGGAAGCCCAAGCAGCGGCCATAGAAACAGGCTTTGTGCATAGAGATGTACTCTTGCACAAATCTTTCGCTTAAACCTCCTTCCTCTTGTGAATAGAGCTGACCGTTGGGATTGTCATTGAGTAATATCTGTGCCAGGTAAAGTAATGCCCGCAGCTGGCACAGGGCACTACAGTACGCTTCCATTTCTGCAACATTATGATCCATACGGAAAAACGCTCCAGTGCAGTTTGATGCAATGTAACGGGCCTTATGGGTAATGTGGATGATGCAGGAATGAACCACCTATTAAAAAAGAGAAAACAGTCAATGATGACCTTTTGTGGATATTAAAGGGGTAGTGAATGAAAATTCTGTCATAATTTATTCACTCTTGACTTGTTGCAAACTTGTTAGAAAAAGATACAAAGAAGATATTTTCAAGAAAGCTGGAAACCGGTAACTATCGACTTCTCAAGTATTTGGTTTTGCTACTATGGATGTGAGTGGTTACTGGTTTCCAACATTCATCAAAATATCTTCTTTTGTGTTTCAAAAAACTCAAAACTGGTTTAGTAAATGATGGCAGAATTGTCATTTTTGGGTAATATCCTTTTAAGATTGTATAAACAAAACTATATAGGAATATTTATAAACATATATATTTTTTAATACAAAACTCTATTTAATGTATTTTAAAAGATTTATTTTTGGTGTTTTTTGCCTTTATTAGAATATATGCATGTCTATGCACTACACATGAGGCTACTGTTAAATTTTTAAATAAAATAATGCATTTAATCAGCAAGGAAAGTATTTCTATCAACTAAATGTGGATATATTTAATAAATGTAATTACAGAAAATAATATATATATATATATATATATATATTATATATAGATATATATATATATATATATATATATATATATATATATATATATATATATACAGTTGAAGTCAGACTTATTAGCCCCTTTTTGAATTTTTTTAAAATATTTCCCAAATGATGTTTAACAGAGCAAGGAAATTATCACAGTATGTCTGATAATATTTTTTCTTCTGGAGAAAGTCTTATTTGTTTTATTTCGGCTAGAATAAAAGCAGTTTTTAATTTTTTTAAAACCATTTTAGGAACAAAATTATTAGCCCCTTTAAGCTATATTTTTTCTTGATAATCTACAGAAAAAACATTGTTAAACAATACCTTGCCTAATTACCCTAACCTGCCTAGTTAACCTAATTGAACTAGTTATGGCTTTAAATGTCACTTTAAGCTGTATAGAAGTGTCTTGAAAAATATCTAGTAAAATATAATTTACTGTCATCATGGCAAAGATAAAATAAATCAGTTATTAGAAATTAGTTATTAAAACTATTATGTTTAGAAATGTGTTGAAAAAGTCTTCTCTCCGTAAACAGAAATTGGGGAAAATATTAACAGGGGGGCGAATAATTGAGGGGGGCTAACAATTCTGACTTTAACTGTATATGAACAATATCACACTAGTAGCAGTACAATATGGCTGTATATAACAGTTCAATGGCATAATTGTGTATATAAAAAAGAAAATCAAACACTGAGGGTCTCAAAAATCCTTTTGTACGAGGAACTACTTTCTTCCGCCATTCATACACATCTGCAGCTGATATCAGTACTGATGTTGCTCATTCACCAATGTCACTTTAGAACTCGTATTTGAATGATTCTCTAGTGTAATGACTAAAGTGATGACAAAACAGGTGATTTTGCTCACATTTTAAGATTATAAGGCTGAACGGCATGAAATACCATCATTCTACAGAGATTTCCCAGTATTTCTCATATCACAATAATTAACCCCAAAAAAGCCAAAGCAAAGCAAACACTACCAGATTACTATGGTATAAATACTGTACAGCAGTACAACATACAAAAGAGAGAGATCGACTTAGAATGTCACTTCCTTGTTCTGTAATGATTTGATCAGCTGTAATTTGAAATTTACGCTGAATTTTTCTCCCTTATGAAAAATTAGTTATTAAAATATGATGTTTAGAAATGTGTTGAAAAAATCTCTCCGTTAAACAGAAATTAGGGAAAAAATGACAGGGGTGCGAATAATTCTGACTTCAACTGTGTACATTACAGTTATATGTACATACTAATAATTAACAATAATGAGAAATGTTTCTTAAGCACCAAAACTTGTATATTTGAATAATTTCTTAACATTTCTGACACCTACAACTAGAGAAATGGCTGAATTTGGCTCTAAAATTATTTTTTTAAATAAATAAAAAGAATATATTGCAATTTTATTTATAATTTTTTTTAAACGACAAAATACAGCTTTGATCCAAAACAGACATTCTTGAAAATAAATGATAACAATAATTTATACCTCAACTAAATATTAAACAAAATTTAAGTTTAACAGGAATTCTCAAACCATAACAAATCACTAACATTTATAAAAACAACCACTAAATTACAGCCAACAGTATATATCTCGCCTACTAAAAACGTTAAATGACATGCAAATATTTGCAACCACCAAACACTGTCGTTACCTTCACTAGCGTCCGGTATCCGTTTCCTGGGGTCTGTGCATCCAAATCAAAATGATGATAGACGGTCATAAATCCAGTGATCAAGGGTTCAACAGCGCGACCGTGTTCCTGAATCTGCTTCATGACCCCCAACAGACGCTCAGCGGCATCAGCATTTGAAGTATTACTAGAGGATCCATTCAGAGTTGAAATAACATCCGAACAAATCGTCTGTAATCCTGCGAATACATGCTTATGGTCCATATCTGACAACCTGAGAGAGCCAGAGATTTAAAAAAATTATCAGATGAATGTAAACGGAGCAGGTAACAAAGAAACAAAACACAAACAATACAACAAAACCCTGTGACAGTCTCATGAATATAAACTATTGTTGCTCTAGAGAGAGAAAACAGAGCCTGACAGATACCGGCCTGTGTCAGCGAATACAAAGGCTCAATGTTGGATCACATTGGCATATTCCAGCAGAGTTGAGTCCTTGCATGATTCAAGTTCAAAAGAGAGACACTTTTCTGAACACTTCATATTCATAACACTTATTCATAACCATATTCACTCATTACAGTCAGTGGTTTCATTATGTCATAGACTTCAATGAAAAGCTTTTAAAAGTATCTGATTATCCTCGGCTAGAATAACTGGAAATGGCGTTCCAGAACATGAGGAGAACATGAGGATCATGTCTGGCATGACACTAGATCTCAGCAGTCAAATAAAAGAGCTGCTTTAATGATTAGATACAGTCAGACTAATCAGTCGTGACCGGTGGTGTATTAATTGAAACATCTTTTTTTGCCTGGGGAAATGCCGAATTTGTAAAAGAAACAAGACTTAAAGAGCCCTTATTATGGGTTTTTGAAAATGACCTTCCAACACAGCACTAAGTGAATGAAAACATCCAGCTAAGGTTTAGATCCGAAAGTGCACCGTTTAAAACTATTGATTCTTTAACGAAATAGTTGACTCAGAGTCAAATTTATGAATCGTGTTGGGTTCGGATCTTGAACGCGTCAACTCGATATGGTACTTCACCAAATATGTAGTGCTGGATCTGGTAAAATGTGACGCGCTTTCCCTTCAGACACTAGCGGAGCACAGGGGATCACGGGACTGATCATGACAAATAGATGGCGATCCTTGACAGATGGAGATTCGGCAGCGGGGAATAAAGGGTTAAAGTTCATTTTCACAACATTACCACAGTATAGCCAACTGTGTGCTGTGTTTGCTCCTGTCATTTTTCTGATGATTGATACAATAACCTACACTGCAACGCAGAATTCGTTGGCAGCTGACTATTAAAGGAAGGAGCAGCAGAGACTATTATATGGGACTTTGTCAGTAAGTGTTACAGTTCATATGGACCAATTTCTTCTTCATCCGGATCATAACATGTACAGTTGAAGTCAGAATTATTAGCCCCCGTTTATTTTTTTTCACCAATTTCTGTTTAACGGAGGGAAGATAATATTAATAGTTTTAATAACTCATTTCTAATAACTGATTTATTTTATCTTTGCCGTGATGACAATAAATAATATTTTACTGGATATTTTTCAAGACACTTCTATACAGCTTAAAGTGACATTTAAAGGCTTAACTAGGTTAATTAGGTTAACTAGGCTGGTTAGGGTAATTAGGCAAGTTATTGTATAATGATGGTTTGTTCTGTAGACTATCGAAAAAAATATAACTTAAAGGGCCTAATAATATTGACCTTAAATGGTGTTTAAAAAATTACAAACTGCTTTTATTCTAGCTGAAATAAAACAAATCAGACTTTCTCCTGAAGAAAAAAACATTATCAGACATACTGTGAACATTTCCCTGCTCTGTTAAACATCATTTGGGAAATATGTAAAAAATAAAAACAATTCAAAGGGGGCTAATAATTCTGACTTCAACTGTAAGTGTCATTAAAATTGTTGCCTCGTTTTGTGTAGTTTGCAAAAAATGTGTTTAATTGTGTGTTAGAAGTTGTAATCGCCCCGCCGGCTTGTAATCATGTGTCTATTATAGATTAGTGCTTGTATTGTATCTCTCAGGTTAAACCTTTATGGCTACTCACATATTGTGTCTAAAACCACGTTGAAAGCGTGATGCGTGCTTCTTCTTTTAACAATTTAAATGCGTTTCTGAACTCGCGATCCTCTGCTGTTTGTCGTTGCTATGGCCACCATCAGCTGTTCCTCACACACATAGCGTGGTCAATTTTCAAAATAGTTCAACTTTTGCCACTGTGTGGATTAATACTGAATGTGTGTCATTATTACTTGGGGTTAGGTTTAAGAGTAGAGTAATATGCTGTTTAACTGCATTGCTTTATTGCATTCCTGCATTGGGCTCTCACATAGCCGTGGTGGGCATTTCTCTCTGTCTCGCGCTGAACGCAGTCGACCAATCACAACAGACTGGGTCATCGGTCCAATCACCGCAGATTAGCTCTGTGCTAAGGAGGGGTTTGGGAACAAATGAATCGCTGAACGAATTATGTGGGAGTTTTTGGGATAATTAGGTAAAAATAAAGGCATATTATCAAGACAATGAAAGTGTTTTTTGATCTTGCATGCAAATTATGACTAAATTATGACCTTTTATAATGCAAAATAGGTTTTCTTTAAACTCGGCTTCAGATCATACACTCTAAAAATAACTAACTTTTAGCTGCTTGTTCAAACTACTTATTTAATATGAGCTGAACCAACACAACTCTTAAGTTTTTTGGCGGACAGCATAATTGTTTTATGTTCAATTCCCTTTAATTTATAAAAACTATTTGTGTTAACTGATTTGTGTTGGGACAACATGATGGAATTGTATGGAACTCAGCATTTTTACAGTGTACACTGAAAAAAATGATGTCTGCAAAACTGTTGCAAACAATTAATTTGTGTTGAATTTAAACCAACAATTAAATTTGATAAAATTCTACTTAATTTGTTTGTTTAAATTCAGCCCAAACAAATTGTTTACAGCCACTTAACGTAAAAAAATTGAGTTAATCCAAGGAATCATCTCTGAATTATTTTTTTTCAGTGTACACTCAAAAAATAACTAGCATTTGCTGCTTGTTTAAACTACTTATTTAAAATGAGTTGAAACAACACAATTCTTACATTTTCTTTTGGGACAACGTAATTGTTTCAAATGTTCAATCCACCTTAATTTGCAAAAAACTATTGTTAACTTAGTTGATTTGTGTTGGGACAACCAGCATTTTTTACAGTGTAGCAGTGATCTGAATTATTCACTTACAAGCTGCAGCCACTGTTACAGCTGAGCAGATCTCTTTACTCAGCAAACACTTCAACGGTCTGAGATTACCATTCACTTTTGCTCTTTCACACACACATCAGACTGCGCTGGCGGATCAATAAAGCAACAAAGGCACTTTCACACTCTGATGCTGTCTCCGTTTAAGGGTGGGTATTGGACATTGGGACATCATGTCACTTATAATGTAGTATATCAAGGCTATGCTATACTTTATGTTTCCGCTATAATATCCAGATTTTAAAAAGTGTTTAAATGGTCCCCGATGAATACTTTGATGAATGGATATGGCGTGCAAGATATAGTTAATATTACAGTTAGATAAAGTATAACTGAAACCATAAGACTAAAATAGTTTTTTTGTTGCTCAGTTTTATTATTATAATTATAATAAATATATATAATTGTCATGATAATTTTTACATTTATTTGATAGTGTAAATAATATGAACTAAATGTAATGCAAATACATTTAAAATAATAAAAGAAAACATTTTGCTTCAGCTGCAGCCATATTTTTACGGAACTCTTTTTACATTTTATTACAACATTTTAGTTTGTTTCACAGAAAAGATAAAAATCAATAAAAAGCTAGAATTCAATAATAGGCTATATATTCAATGAGGAAAAAAAAATTATATATATATATATATATATATATATATATATATATATATATATATTATATATATACATATATATATATATATATATATATATACACACATGGACATCTGTAGTCTAGTTGTTTGCCTTAATAGACACGAATATAATTAAGGTGTTTACATGAAGTGCTTTCATGTAAGAGTTTCCTGTAATTTTGGCTGACTTCAGCAATTCGGCAGTTTCACGTTCATTCATGAACATTTCATTCATGCCCCCATGACAAACTGGGGTATTAGACGCAAATAAGAAGTAAGGACTGGTGAGAGTGTTATGGAATTTAGGCCCAATCCCAATTCTATTTTTGTACCCCTACCCCATCCCCTTGGCCCTTAAAACCGAGGGTGAAGGGAAGGGCTTAAAAATGTTACCCCTAAGAATTTGGACAGCACTACAGCACCTGCACACGTCATCATATGTCATCACGATCTCTTTCTTCATATGAGATCAGACGATCGCGACTGCCTGTAATATTCCAGTTGCTATATTTTTTGGCATTTATCTTCAGGAAATCACTGAAGGCATATTCATGTTATCATAAACGATCTCATGTGGCAATAAGATCATAACTGTACTGTGCATTTACACAGTGGCCATATTCATCGATGTAAACAGACCAAAAACAACATTAACATTATAGCAGACACTGTAAAAAGCCTATTGCCAGCCACTAGACTTTTCTGACAGGGTATTATTCGAGTGTCAGAATGTTGTGAGACTGCTATACAGGAGTTATAATTATGGATTAGAGATCGCAAAATTTTGTGTTTTTATTTTATCTGTTTCTTTTAAAAGCATGATGGTAAAACACGAACGTGATTTTGAATATATTAAAACATGTGGCTTGGTTTGTTGGTAAAAATTCGTATAATGACAAAAAATACTAATTTGTGGATCTCCCTTACTTCCGGGTGCAGCTGTGGCTGGTGTATTCTGAGAAATTTTTTTACCCCTTGGTTTTGAGTGTGGTCCTGAAAAATGACCGAAGGTGTAGCTAGCCCTTGCCCTTAGCCCTACGCCTTCAAGCTAAATAGAATTGGGACACCCCTACCCCTTCGCAGGGGGAAGGGCTAAGGGGTAGAATTGGGATTGGGCCTTAATAACGCAGGCCAAACGGACACAAAAAAACTTCCGCATTTCGCGATGTGTGTGTGTGTGTGTGTGTGTGTGTGTGTGTGTGTGTGTGTGTGTGTTTGTGTGTGTGTGTGTGTGTGTGTGTGTGTGTGTGTGTGTGTGTGTGTGTGTGTGTGTGTGTGTGTGTGTGTGTGTGTGTGTGTGGTGTGTGTGTGTGTCTGTGTCTGTGTCTGTGTCTGTGTCTGTCAGGTGTGTGTGCGGTCCTTTACTGACAGCCGCGTGTGTGGATCTTGTCGGAAAATATGGCGAAAAGTCCTACATGACAGTATAGTTTGATCGCGGTGTTTACTTCAATAATGCCCACTAATATATGCATACTCCACGTTCTTAATTCCATTTCTGTTTAGTTCAGTTTTGATTTTAGTCAGATTAAGGTAATCAAAAATCGCTGTTGGAGCTTATAGGCCTACAGTTCAAATTCATGTTTCACTGAATAAACAGTTAGTAAACACAGTACATCTTATTGAACATAATTTATTTTCATCAGCAATTATCATAGTAGAACAGTTTCTCAACAGTTGGGATGCAGTTTGGAAACAGGACATGAGCCCCTGGTCTAATGCGCCACCTGCGGCTTGAGAAACTGTTCTCAAAGACTTATATAGTCATTATTTGGGTAGCACACATATTCTGAATGCCTTCTCGCAGAATTTCAAATGAGCCATTTTAATCTAGATTAATCTAGATGAATTCCAAGATTACAGTGAGATTAATCTAGATTAAAACAATTAATCTATGTCCACCTATAAAAATAACACAATAAAGTCCACAAACAATTCTAAAATATTCAGTATACATATATTTTTAAATAATTAAATATAAGTACTAAATATACTTGCATAATTAATATTTAGAAATAAATAAGAGATCATTTTAAAATAATTAATAACCAATTAATAATATATAATAACCTCTAGACCAGAGGTGCCCAAATGTTTTCTTAAGAAGGCCCAAAAACTAAACTTGAGGGTGGTGGACTGGAGGTAAATATACCCAACTGTAAAGTTCCTAATTTATTAGTATAATTCATTATATAATTTAATTAATACTATAATTTATTAAATTTATAATACTTTAATTGCAGTAATAATTATACATTTTTGTACATTTTATAATGAACATCCTACAATAAAAAACGTGAACAATCCTATTTATAACATTAAAAAATACACTTTGCCTTGATTTGCTTGCTGATGTATTCTGCAATGTCGGCTATCCATCAAGTGACTGTATTTATTTGTTTATTTTTTTAAATCTGATTCATTAATAACATTTAATGGAAACATTTAATTTCAGTTTGATTTTTTTGTAGCTCAACAGTTAAAAAGACAAAGTTATGTTAAATTAAAAATGACAATCTCTGTTAAAGGCATTCCCCCCAAAATTCCCCATCATTCTCAGACAAATAATAACAAACTGTTAAAATAACTAACAATATTTATATGTTATATCAATATTTATATGGCTCTATTAAATTTTAATTCTTTTTCAAATATTTCCCATACACAAATTAGGGATGTCATTAGGAAAAAGTGGATTGTATTTTTTTATTATTCCAGAAAACGAAAAGAAATAAGAATTTCTCCAGAAGTATATACAGTAGTTCAGTAAACTTGCCTAGTTAACCTAATTAAGCTTTAACATTGCACTTTAAGCTGCATATACTACACAAAAACCAGTAACATATTTTGTACTGTCATCAAGGCAAGACAAAATAAATTTGTTGTTAGTAATTAGTTATTCAAATGTGATTTTAAAAATCTATCCATTAAACAGCACTTAGGAAATCATTCAAATTAATCAAATATTTTACAGAAGAGCTACTCATTTTGTAAATACTATTCATTCATTTTCTTTTCGGCTTAGTCCCTTTATTAATCTGGGGTCACCAAAGCGGAATGAACCTCCTAAATATTATTATTAAATTAAGTTGCACTTTACTGGAATTTTTTCCAAGATTAGTTTTGTGTCAGCATCAATGCACTACACAGCAGACATCACACACATCAACAATATGCTAATCGAACATACACAGATACATCATTCATATACTGTCTTCTCTGTTTATAAATAAACAGTTTGTTGTAGATTGATCTATTATGACTGACTAAAGTAACTGGTTAAAAAACAATGAAGTAGCCTATTTGACCTACAAGACAGCACTATATACAATTACCAGGGTTGTTGTAAAAAATGCCTTTTAAAATTAATTCCAGAAAGCAAATATTTCCCCGTAATGGGTAAATTCTACCCAGCTCAGTGCTTAACAATAATTTTTATAGTGTGAATTATTATAGTAGTCAAGAACAGTAGCCTACTACTGCATACAGCATGTAATAGAAGAAGACCTGGCAACCCGAAGTGAGCGTCGACGAGCTTGACAAACAGCTCCAGGGTGCGATAGGTTTGCTCATTAACTTTCAATGCGATGAAACAGATATCACGAAACCTTTTTCGTATGGTGGCCCGTCACTCACACATTTGGATGACAAGGGCCAAGACTTCACTCCGTTCTAACTAACTTTTTATTTAGGCTGAGAGGATTGTTGAAGAGCGCTTACCTTTGCTTACCTGTCACTCACTGAACTCCGCCGCGCGTGCAAGATGCGCGTGTACTGCGAGAGATCGCTGACAGCATACCGAACAGCGCGCCTTTTCAGAGGGCTATCGACACTTGTACATTTTCTAAACTAAACAAGACTTGACAGAGGATGTCTTGTGCTTTCGCTTGCTTGTGTATCCTCTTCCGTGCCTGTCAAAGTTTCGACTAACCCGCAGCATCATGGGTACACGAGTTCAGTTCAGAGTCCTGTCGACACATGCACGCGCGTGACGCGACTCTTCCTGACGCCTAGCCTACTGTATACAGTTTGTATAATTTAGTGTTTATTATATATACACTGTAAAACCCAAAAAGTTAAGGTAATTCAAACCATTTGAGGAAACCGATTGCAACAAACCATTTAAGTTCAAAAACTAATTCTAATGAGTACTTTGAACTTAATCCATTTGTGTTTCATTGTATTTACATCTGAATTTTACCTGTTTGATATGTCTAAAATAAGCTTAATGTATGCCAAAGTAAAATATATTAAGTTAGTTAGTAAAGTACTAAGTATTATGAATAAATTAGTAAACTACTATACTAATAGTATTAGATGATGATTAATATAGCTATATATTCATTTGTATATGTATATATATGAAGAGTTCAGATGTAAAAACCTCTAAGTGCCATCTGAAATATTCCATTGGAAATAAGCTTTTTTTTTCAGACTGCTATGTTTATGTTGAGTTATTTCACTTTAAAGACCTCTAAAAGAGTGTATTCTTTGCCATAAACTTAAGGTTACTGAACCTACAGACAGAAGCCTGATAAAAATGCTCATTTTTGAAGGAAATTTCAAATGGCTTTTAGAGGTTTTTGCATCTGAACTCTTAATATGTACATACAACTTACAGGCCTGTAGCCAGCCTGGTGAAAGGGATGGTTCTTTTTTCTCAAAAAGTGGACTTTTTTGCAAGTATTCGCCTCATTTTGTATGTAATTATAAGGTTTAAATACTACATTTAGTAATATTTTAAGCACTATTTTTTAGCTGGATTAGCTTGTTGGATGGTCATCAAAACCATAAATTTTTGATGTGCCAAAAATATTTTCTAAAGATTTAGAATCAAGAAACATGAAAAACTACAGTTGAAGTCAGAATTATTAGTCCCCTTTGAATTTTCTTTTTTCTTTTTTAATTATTTCCTAAATGATGTTTAACAGAGCAAGGAAATTTTCACAGTGTGTCTGATAATATTTTTTCTTCTGGAGAAAGTCTCATTTGTTTTATTTTAGCTAGAATAAAAGCAGTTTTTAATTTTTTAAAAATCGTTTTAAGGTCAAAATTATTAGTCCCTTTAAGCATTTTTTTTTCTGATAGTCTACAGAACAAAGCACTGTTCTACAACACCTTGCCTAATTACCTTTACCTAGTTAACCTAATTAACTCAGTTTAGCCTTTAAATGTCACTTTAAGTTTCTTAGAAGTGTCTTGAAAATTATCTAGTCAAATATTATTTACTGTCATCATGGCAAAGATAAAATAAATCAGTTATTAGAAATGAGTATTAAAACTATTATGTTTAGAAATGTTGTTGAAAAAAATCTGCTCTCCCTTAACCAGAAAGTGGGGGGAAAAAATAAACAGGGGGGCTAATAATTCAGGGAGGCCTAACAATTCTGACTTCAACTGTAAATATTTTTAAATAATATTAATAATGTAGGGTTTACAATTTTTTTTCTAGCCTCTTTTGTAAAAAAAGTAAATTATAAGTTCATAGATAATAACAAAGCCAAATTTATTACAATTAACTTTCATATGGGGCCCCTTTTTGTGCTTTGCACCTTTCCATTGATAATTTTTTCTTTCAAGAATAAGGTCCAAGATTTAGAATAAAAGTTACTTGTAAAATGTTTCTGTATTTAACAACAACACAGTAGGTCAATAGTGAAAGTTGACATCACTTACGTCAGATTCTGTGTGGTCTTAAAGCCTCCGATGGATTATTTCCACAATTGATGAAGGCATAGCAGTCAAAATAGGGCAAATGAGCTCATGTATGGGGCAAATTCTGGACCTTTCAATCCACTCGAACTCCCCCACCCCCCACCCCACCCCACCCCATACATATAAGACAAATATACAAGTTTACAAACATATAACACATTTAGACACTTACACTTCAAATAGTTTAGAAAACTTTTTGAGTTCTTTTCTTCACCACATTGACACAGGGTGGCAGTCAAGTCAAGAAATTTGATCCTGTGTTCCCCATGATACCCTCTGCTGGTTAAAAAAAAAAAAAAAGGTCATTTATGAGCTTTTAATATCCATGGAGGCTTCCCATAACACTAAAGATATAGAAATATATATTTGAGTCAGAACTGGGATCTTTTGAAGGCCTTTAGTTAACAGGGTTTCTGCAGGTTTCATCAAGTCACATTTTAGACTTTTTAAGACCCTTTTAAGACCATTATGAATGAAATTTTAGACTTATACAGGGCTAAACAATAATGATTATTTCTAATGGCCCGGTTGGGCCAATGGATTTTTCATTTATTTTTTGCTTGACACAAAAAAATTAAATGTAATTTTTTTTTAGGGACATACTTTAATGTGTCAAAACAAAAAAACTCTAGTTGTATGCACTATTTTCAACATAATATTTCTTACTTTTTTAAATGACAAGCTTAACATTGTTAAAAGTATATTTATTGTGGAGGCAATAAATAAATATAAATATATATATATATTGTTGGCTTTTGGTCTAAATTAATTATTATAGTATAACTTCTATTCAACCTAATGCAATTCTGTCATAAAACCTTAAGTTTCAAGCCTATTTATTATGTCTATTCACCCTTCTGTAAATATTTTTGTATGAATGGAAGATAATGTAAAGAGATACATCGCTCTGTTATTTTCATGATTAAATTGTGTAATTGTTTTTAGTTTTTCCATGATTTTATTAAGATGGATTGTTGGTGATTGATTGGATGGATGTCGGCCAGATCGAGTAGCTTTACTTAGACAGAGGAAAATTAAGACCTGCTTAAAATGATTTAAGACCTACAACTCAATATTTCAGTGAATTTAAGACTTTTTAAGGCCTAAAATTTTGTTTTTGAAATGTAAGACTTTTTAAGACTCCCCAGACACCCTAGTTATAAAAGTAACAAGTAAACCAATGTTTACCTTGTAAATGCTACCTTGCACTACACAATAAATCAATAAAATATTATCTTATCTACTTATCTTTAATACCACATCTTTTAAGAGGCTGTTATCTATTTTAGGATATCTTATAATAATTTCATAACTCACAGTTCTCTATTCACTTTTTAAATAGCAACATTAACAAGAGAGAAAAGACAATGAAGCAAGACAGGGCGATGAAGCAATCAATGCCTTGAAGTCTGACATTATTATGCAAATAATGCAGTCTTCAAATATACTTCCTATTACAGCAGAGGTAGAACAGAGCTTTTGTAAAGGTGTGATGCCTGGCCGTTATATACTCTAACATTTGAAGGTCTTTACACCTACTGTGTCATTTACCATCTGTCACCAGCTCAAGCGCTTTGTTTCTCTTATTACAGATGATGACTATATTCAGCACGCTATGGGCTGGAAACATATATGGCTTCCTAAAGAGCACTTCAGTAGGAGTGCTACACCAGAGAGGGTAACAGGCTTTTAACAGTCCCCTTTTTTTGGAAATAGGCTCATTTTACAAGTCCCCTAGTTGTACCATTTTTGAATCCATTCAACCGATCTAAATCTGGTGGGAGCACTTTTAGCTTAGCTTAGCATAGATCATTGAATCATATTAGACCATTAGCATCTCGTTTAAAAAACAAAACAAAACCTAATATTCCTATTTAAAGCTTGCCTCTTCTGTGGTTACATTGTGTAATGATGGAAAATGAAATGTGGCTACCCAGGTAGCAAAAAATTCTGGCCCAGATTTGGCATAAAGCTGGCACAGCAGGCATTCTTCTAGCACTGGCATACAGCATGTGTGCCAAACATGGCCTGGGTTTGGCAGAGGTGGCACAAAAGATTTGGCCTAGATGTTACAAATTGATATGTGGGCCATGTAAGTTTGGCCTATCTTGACCCACATTTAAATACATATAAAATAAAAAGAAAAAAATCTACCAATCAGGTCACTTCGAGAAAAAGCACGGCCATAATGTGCCTTAAGGGCAATGCTTCATGGGTTTATCAATTTCATTGCAGTCGTGACACCAACTTATCTGGCCCAGTTCAGGCCCAGTTACGAGTTAATAACTTGGCTGGCATTTGACCCAGATATAGTCAATGTTTGCCCCTTGTCTGGAAGCCAGACAAGGGGCAGTCATGTACCGTAATTCACTGCGGCTTGTGGGCCAAGCAAAACCTGATTGTGTGGGCCAGAGACATTTTGCTATGTGGGTATTTTCTAGATCGATATGGCTAGGAACTATATTCCAGCATAAGGAACCTTTTTGGAAATTGTATTATAGCCCATTTCCACTGAGTGGTATGATACAGTTCGGTACACTTTTACGTCCATTTCCACTGTCAAAAGGTACCAAAAATGAACCGTACCATACCACGTTTTGGGTACCCTTATGCAGTAGTTCAGGTGCTGCATAATATCATTGTGCCTGCTGCAGCCAATAGAAACCTTTCCTTTTCAGTTGGCCTTCATACACAATGTAACTACAAAAGAGTCAACATTTAAAATAGAAAATGATTGAAATATTTAAAAAAATTTTAGAGAGAGATGCTAATGGTCTAATACAATTCAGTGATTTATGCTAAGCTAAGCTAAAAGTGACGCAGAGATCAGCTGAATGGATTCAGAAATGTTAGAACTCAACTGTTTAACACTAGTGGACTTGTAAAATGACCAAGACAGGCTCATTTTGAAAACGTAGCCCAATATACATTTCTGGAGATCGCGAATTATGTAGACAGGGGTACTTATGGCTGCATTTAGTTTTTAAACTGAACATCACGGGGCGGTATGACGCCGTTCCTTTTCTCACTTACAGCTGACCGCTTACCTCTGTATGGACAGCTTTTCTGCTGTTTTTAGTTTGTCCGGTAGCTCGACATACGTCTGTGAACTTGAGACGCAGAGAGGACTTGAACCCGACGACAGGGTTCGGGTCTGGTGAAGAACAGTTCCAGAAAGCAGGTAAGTCAAAAACAGAATCCAGAAAATGAAATAAACAAGTAAATAACGGTGAGAATGTGGTCAAATCTGAAACCGTGGTAAAAAATCAGGAGAGCGCTTTTCTTTTTCTGGATTGCTTTTTAAAACTGGGTTGGGTTTAGGCAAGTGGGTGGGCAGGTCAATCAGTGCTTCTGGTTGGGTTTAGGGAAGGAGGAGGGTGAGTAAGTCGATCGGTCAGTCAGTCAGTGATTCAGTCAGTGGAGAGCGGCCTCTGATGGATTTACTCGAGAACAACAGGTGCGAATGGCACTCGTGAGCGAAATTTGAGATCTCAAAAAGCGTACACAGCGGCCTCTGGTGGATTCGCGAAAACAAAAACTGAAAAAAAACATAGCTCCTGGGATGTATTTGGCACTCTCCAGAAATGTATATACAGTAGGTGTACGCTTTCAGAATGAGCCTGAGTGAAAAATGACATCTAAAAAGCGTTCCTTTAAGAAAAATGTGCAGATGATATAAGAGTACTGTATGCTTACCTGACAATCTTTTTTGTAGATGAGTAGGAACACATGAGTAGCAACAGCGACAAAGGGAATGCTGGAGACACAGGACTTCAGGAACATGAACAATCGAGGAGTGAGCCAGGTAACAGCAAATTAATTGGCTGTAGCCCAGACACAGAGTCTCAATCAGCACATTTGTTTAGTAGTCAGTGCACTGATCAAGGCGTCAGCCCATAGCTGTCTCAATTGCAAAGTTCTTCCAGGGCACTGAAATGTTTGTGGCCTGAAATGTCCCACAATGCACCGTTAAAAATAGGAGCACATCTATGCGCTCTTAGCGGACATTAGGAAGAGTGAAACTTGAATCACGTGAACAAAATCATCAAACATAACGTCAAACAAGAGATGTTTTTCTAAAAAAGAAACTGTTGTTTATTCATTTTTAACATGAACGAACATAGCTAAACAGGTTAAGAACAACCTAGCAAACATTTATAACAATGTACTTTTAAAAAAGCTTCGTAAAATTAATATATGAAAAAATATTATATCTGCTGTTTATAAATTCCAGTTTCGATGTTAAACTACAGGGCAGCACCGTGGCTCAGTGGTTAGCACTGTCGCTTCACAGCAAGAAGGTCGCTGGTTTGAGTTCTAGCTAGAGTTTGCATGTTCTCCCCGTGTGTGTTTCCTCCGGGTGCTCCGGTTTCCCCCACAGTCCTAAGACATGCGCTATAGGTGAATTGGATGAACTAAATTGGCCTTAGTGTATAAGTGTGTGTGTGAATGTGAGTGTGTATAGGCGTTTCCCAGTACTGGATTGCAGCTGGAAGGGCATCCGCTGTGTAAAACATATGCTGTAATAGTTGGTGGTTCATTCTGCTGTGGTGACCTCTGATAAATCAGAGACTAAGCCGAGGGAAATTTGTACTACATGGATATTCTCATGTCACCATCAGTTTCCCAATGTGTAATGAACCAAGCATATCACTGTAATTTGGGCTTTTATAATATAAAAACCCAAATGACATATATAACCCAATTATATAATCTGAAATATTGTTATGGCTTGTTTTGTTTTTACTTTCTTGGTCTAAAACTGCTTTGACACAATATACAATGTAAAAGCTCTCTAGGAATAAAGATGATCTTGACTTTGAAGTAGGAACTACTGAATAATAGGGTATGATTTCAAAAACAACCCATGCCTACGGTGTGCGGGTCAGTGATATTTTGGCAACATCTGGAGGACCAACAACACACTAGGCAGGTGCTGCTATTTTTGGCATATCTGTGTATTACACATTTAGATAATCTATAAAGTTTTTTTCTTATTTAATTATTTTTTTTGTTTCCATCTGCAGTGTAAAAAAAAGATCTGTTAATTAACAATTTCCATATTTTGTGTTTCACAAGTGTTTTCTGTTTATTTACGGTTGTGAATTGCATTATGGGATGTTTATTTCTGCTGTCGACTTTTGATGTTGAAAATTCAACTCTACAGTTTAACAATGTGACTTTTATTCGCATTTTAGTAGTTTGAAATAATATAGAAAAAGTGAAATATGAAGTGCATAAACCTTAAGTATAAATTCATATCTGTACAAACTTTTCTGTATTGCATGAAAAATAGGATACAGGAAAAAATGTAACACTCAGCAATGACTATTGTACTGTGCAGGATACTGAATCTGTGTTTGTGTTAGAGAGAAGTTCGCATTAAAGCTATAGAACTACAGTAAGTGTGATGTTGACACATTCTACACAACACATGTGCACTTACTTTCTCTCAAGATGGTGACCGTAACTCTGTCAGTTAATAAATGGGAAAACAAAAATGCTGTTTTTTTTTCCAAAAATGAAAAAGTAATGCATTACTTCACTAGTTACTTGAAAAAGTAATCTGATTACATAACTCGCATTACTTTGCAATGTGTTACCCCAATATGGCTGTAAACCTAAAATATTCTAAGCTTTTATCCTATCCTAATGTTTTATATGTGTCAGGAAACAGAAATGAAGAGAGGGATATACAGTTGAAGTCAGAATTATTATTTTTTGCAGAATAATTATTATTTTTCTTTTTTAAATATTTCCTAATTGGTTTAACAGAGCAAGGAAATTTCCACAGTATGTCTGATAATATTTCTTCTTCTGGAGAAAGTCTTATTTGTTTTATTTCGGCTAGAATAAAAGCAGTTTTTAATTTTTTAAAAGCCATTTTAAGGTCAAAACTATTAGCCCCTTTAAGCTATATTTGTTTTCGATAGTCTACAGAACAAACCATCATTATACAATAACTTGCCTAATTACCATAACCTGCCTAGTTAACCTAATTAACCTAGTTAAGCCTTTTTTAACTGAATTGAAGTGTCTTGAAAAAAATCTAAAATATTATTTACTGTCATCATGGCAAAGATAAATAAATAAGTTATTAGAAATGAGTTTTTAAAACTATGTTTAGAAATGTGTTGAACAAATCTTCTCTCCATTAAACAGAAATTGGGTAAAAAAAATAAACAGGTGGTTGAATAATTCAGGAGGGCTAATAATTCTGACTTCAACTGTATATGAACACCAGGGATATTTATTGAAAACTTCCCATTGATAAACTACTCATGTTTGTTTCTATATGTTTGGTTATATAACTGCTATTTTCATTTATAGCACTTCATTTTGCATTGATATTTAATATCTCTTGTTTAAATACACTATAAACAGCAGCTACGCTAATCATTTTCTTTATTCTCTATTTCCACCTGGGGACGCTCATCACGAGGCCTCTAGAGATTGTACAGCGCCATTGATGTGATCCCAAGAACAACACATATGAAGAGATAATGCCAACCATAGAGGACTTCTAGAGGTCTCTATAATCCTGGACCAGGCCGTATCCTGAACAGATGCTGTGGCGATCATGGAGGAGTAGAGAACGTAGGACTGATTCCTGAAGGACCCCTGCAGCTTCTCCACGATGGACGTCCAGCATTCTCCAGCCTCCGGCGCCTACTGCAGCTCTGCACAAGTAGTTTGGCCAGAGGAGAAATAGTCGTGCCCAACGAACTGAGCCTGGTTTCTCATTAGGTTTTTTTTCTTCACTTTCATCAATTGGTGAAGTTTATCCCTCGCCACTGTCGCCACTGGCTTGCTTGGGTTGGGACTTGTGGAGCTACGCATTGATGGATCTGCTCTTCAGTGTTTGGACTTTCAGTAGTGAAAATTAAACCACACTGAACTGAACTTCAACTCTGAAAACTGGACTGACACAGTTTCAATTTACTAGAACTTCTATGTTAAGCTGCTTTGACACAACCTACGTTGTAAAAGCGCTATAGAAATAAAGATGAGTTGAACTGAATTGAATAAACAAAGTTTAGTTACAATTTAGTTTACAAATTCTCATTATTAACTACTGGCTTATTGCATGTCTGGTATTAAGTTATTGATTGTTTATTACTTATACAGTACGTTCTACATTCCTAATCCTACCCAATACCTAAAACTAACAGCTTACTAACTATTAATAAGTAGCGAAATAACAATCTATTGAACTTAAAGTCTTTAATAGTGAGAATTGTACCTTAAAATGAGTGTGAGTAAGTGAAATAAAACTGCTAAGCAACCAAACAAAGAGAAAAGAAGATAACTTTACACAGGAAAATAATAGGTCTTATTCTTTTGCAGGTGGAGAGTAGAACCAGACGAGTGGAAGATGGCAGACAGACTGAACAAGACAACAGGTACGTAAGTGTCAACAAAAGCAGCCGCGGAGAGTGTGAAAGTGAAGTGTTTATGTAGCGCTGTTGATAATCACAACTTATCAATAGAGCTGACTGTGGGACAGAGGAGTGCTTTTGTGGACACTTTCCATGCTGTCCTTTTAAACTTTCTACTCAGTAAGGAATCCTGTAGAAAAAATGTATTTCAGTTTCCAAAATAATATTAAGCATCACAATTGTTTCAGCATTGATGATAATAAGACACATTAGAAGGCTTTCTGAAGGTTTGTGTGACACTAAAGATTGAAACATTTGCTTATTTTATCACTGTGTAGCGCCAAAATACTAAACAATTGTCATTTTAAATATCCAGAGTATATGATGTGTGATATATTTTAATAACACAGGTCAAAAAAGTAAGTTTAGAAAAATGTGTTTATGTCTACTCACCGGCCACTTTATTAGGTACACCTTACTAGTACAAGGTTGGACCTCCGTTTGCCTTCAGAACTGCCTTAATCCTTCATGGCATAGATTTAACAAGGTGCTGGAAATATTCCTCAGAGATTTTGGTCCATATTGACATGATAGCATCTTGCAGTTGCTACAGATTTGTCGGCTGCACATCCATAATGCGAATCTCCTGTTCCACCTCATCCCAAATGTGCTCTATTGGATTGAGCTCTGGTGACTGTGGAAGCCATTTGAGTACAGTGAACTCATTGTCATGTTCAAGAAACCAGTCTGAGTTGATTTGTGCTTCATGACATGGCGCATTATCCTGCTGGAAGTAGCCATCATAATATGGGTACACTGTGGTCATAAAAGGATGGACATGGTCAGCAACAATACTTGGGTAGGCTGTGGTGTTGATGCACTGCTCAATTGGTACTAATGTGCCCACAGTGTGCCATGAAAATATCCCCAACACCATTACACCACCACCACCTGCTTGAATCATTGATACAAAGCAGAATGGTTGTTGATGCCAAATTCTGACCCTACATCCAAATGTAGCAGCAGAAATCGAGAAGCTTTTCCAATCTTCTATTGTCTAATTTTGGTGATCCTGTGCGAATTGTAGCCTCAGTTTCCTGTTCTTAGCTGACAGGAGTGGCACCCGGTGTGGTCTTCGTGTTGTGCGTTCAGAGATTATTACGCTCTTCTGCATATCTTGGTTGTAACGAGGGGTTATTTGAGTTACTGTTGCCTTTCTATCAGCTTGAACCAGTCTGGCCATTCTCTTCTGACCTCTGGCATCAACAGGGCATTTCCACCCACAGAACTGCCACTCACTGGATATTTTCTCTTTTTCGGACCATTCTCTGTAAATCCTAGAGATGGTTGTGCTTAAAAATCCCAGTAGATCAGCAGTTTCTGAAATACTCATACCAGCCCGTCTGGCACCAACAACCATGCCACATTCAAAGTCACTTAAATCACCTTTCTGATGCTTTCTGATGCTGATTCTGATGCTCGGTTTGAACTGCACCAGATTGTCTTGACCATGTCTACATGCCTAAATGCGTAGAGTTGCTGCCATGTGATTGGCTGATAAAGAGCAGTTGGACAACTGTACCTATTAAAGCGGCCAGTGAGTGTATTTTAATAACACAGGTCAAAAAAGTAAGTTTAGAAAGTTGTGTGTATGTATGTTATTTAATGCTTACATAAATACATTACCCTGAACAACATTATTTTACAGATTTGACATTTTGTTTCCACAGAAGTTCTTTAAAACATTAGACACTTTTCCTACATTTAATATTCATTGTTTCTGAAATCACCCCTGTAAATAGAAGTTAATGTAGACACGTAAGTTAATTATTCAGCACTGATTACATTTATCGTTGATTTTGAAGATTTCCAGTCAAACATTACTTCCAAGAAGAGGAGCACTGTCAGCTTTCACGCAACAAATTAACTATATTAGTGTGAATGTACACACAGATCTATTATAACACTATTTTCAAAACACACTTTATTTGGTAAACTTCACTGGTCTGATTCTCCCTCTCGCGTCACAGGCTTGTGTGCAATTTCACCTGTTAGCTGAAACTATTAAAACATTTCCTTATCTTCACTAAAACACTCTTAGTCAGAGAGGTCATTGAGATCATATCTTTAGCTAAGTTCACATAAATTCAGGGATTTCGATATACCAATTTTAATTGTACAATAGGATTTATGAACCAGAGAAGAAATTTGAAGTTTGTTTTCTTTTATTTTTTTTCTCTAAAATTATATTCTTAGTTTCTCTGGACTACATTTTTTTGCATAACATAACAAAAATCTTGTTCCTCCATGTTTTCAGACAATTCTATAGATTTTTAGACAACACAATACCAGCGTTTTAACTTCAGAATTATAATAATATAGTATAATAATACTTTAACCTTGATTTTCAATCACAACAAATAAAAGCATTTATATACTGGGAACGCTTTTCTGAAACAACAATGTAACTAGCAGCTGATAGATGTATGGCTTGGGAAAGTGTTTTCCAAAGTCATAGTTGTTCTGTCACTGATCCATCATTTGAACCACATTAAACGGCACATATACTGTAGGGCTTGTATTTCTTTAACAACCATCGACAATATTCCATATTCTATTCTATTCTATTCTATTCTATTCTATTCTATTCTATTCTATTCTATTCTATTAACATAAACCACTTACAATAGCTAACAAGTAGGCTAATATCATATATAAAGCAGACACATGGTCAGATTGTTATTATTCATGCATTCATTCATTCATTTTCCTTCGGCTTACTCCCTTATTTATCAAGGGTCACCACTGCAAAATGAACCGTCAACTATTCCGGCATATGTTTTACACATGTTTTGCCTTTTCAGCCGCAACCCAGTACTGGGAAACACTCATACACTCTCACATTTATACACTACGGCCAATTTAGTTCATCCAATTCACTTATAGCGCATGTCTTTGGACTGTGGGGGAAACCGGAGCACCCGGAGAAAACCCACGCGAACACGGGGACAACATGCAAACTCCACACAGACATGCCAACTGGCCCAGTCGGTACTCGAACCAGCAACCTTCATGCTGTGAGGCGACAGTGCTAACCACTGAGCCACTGTGCTGCCCTGTGTTATTATTAATTTAGTTATTATTATTATAAACAGCAATAATATTAAGAGGCTATTGTTTTTTTATTGCATTCCCTACTTTTTTGATACTCAAACACTGCAGAAATGTTGTAGCCTATATGTCAGCACAGATACATTTTTAAAATAGAATAAATTATAAATATTAACATAGCCTAGGCCTATATGTTTTGTTTTCATTAGCTTTGGAGATGTAACAGAAATTGCTGTTTGTAAATCATAGGTCAGCTTATGAGCCACAGTTGCATTCAAAATAGCATAAATGATTTCAAAGTGCCCAAAAAAGGAGTACTATTGTCAATCTAAAAATCGTTAAAATTAAACTGTAAAAATAACTTTCAAAGCAAATTACATGTGAGAGAGACAATTTTTAGACCTTTTTTTTAGTCATTCAAAATGGATTTAAAGAAATAGGGCATTCTGATTACCTACCCCTATATACATTTCTGGAGAGCGCCAAATATGTCCCAGGAGCTGTTTTTTTTTTTTTGCAGTTTTTGTTTTCGCAAATCCACCAGATGCCACTGTGTACGATTTTTCAGATCTCAGATTTATCTCATGAGTGCCATCCGCACCTGCTGTTCTCATGTAAATCCACCAGAGGGCACTGTCAACTGACTGACAGATCGACCAACCAATTGACTGACGCACCCTCCTCCTTCCCTGAACCCAACCGACAGTGTTTTAAAAAATAATACAGAAAAAGAAAAGCCCTTGGCAGATTTTTACCCCGTTTTCAGATTTACCACATTCTCACCCTATTATTTACTTGTTTGTTTTATTTTTTTGGCTGTTTTTTTTTTTACCTGCTTTCTGGAACAGTTGTTTGCTGGACTCGAACCATGTTGTCGTGGTGAACTCCACTCACGTCAAAAGTCCGCTGACGTACGTGGCGAGCCATTGGACAAACTGGTAACAACGGGAAAGCCGTCGATACGGAGGTAAGCAGTCTGGGGGTAAGCGCAAAAAGAAACGACATCATAACGCCACGTAGTGTTCATTTTAAAGACGAAATGCAGCCATACGTACTTCTGGCTACATAATTGGTGATCTCCAGAAATGTATATAGGGCTATGTTTTCAGAATGAGCCTACGTTGGCATATAGGGAAGATAACTCGTAATGGAACACAGCCATGAATGAGAGATGTTGTTGCAACCACACAAGTTTGTGACATTCTTTGCAAATGTTCATTGGAACAATGGATTCAGGAAACACCAAATGGCTGAACTATGTTTTTTAACAATGCAACTTGAGACCTTAATTGGCTAACGATGGTTTTGGGAAATGAAGCCCTGACCAATAATTGTTTTCTGAAGAAAAATTGCTCTAAATCAGGGATTCTCAACCGGTGAGCCACGGCCCATTAGTGGGCCTCAGCGATCCTGCAGGTGAGCCGAGAGATTATGAAACTTAAAATAAACTCTCAATATTATACTGTAATTTTTGGATTTCATTATTAATATGCTATATTAAAATAATCGAAGTAATGCACTTTCTCCTGTTCTCTGATTGATTACCTCAAACTCGGTGCAAAAACAGCCTCATGACTGCGTCTGCGACTAGTACAGTCTGTTCATTCACAAACTATGCGGGAAATAAAAGTTTCTCTTTGTGTATTTTTGTGTGAACTATTTAATATATCCGCATAGTTGTCCAAATTAATGTCCTGTGAGTGTTTTATAAGGGACACGCACCCATACAGGAGAATCTAGCGAGGTTCTCCATACAGGAGAACTTGCATATGAGCTTCAGACGCGCTCTGGTGGAGCTGTTCACTGTTCCTGTTAGCAATCTCGCAATAATATCGAGCTGCAAACTCAACCGTCATCCGTGATCGGAGAAAGAAGTTGGCCCCGAAGTGAAAAAGGTTGAGAACCCCTGCTCTAAATGACATGATATATATATAGTCATTTTGAAGAAATGTTCAAATGATTTTTTTTTTTGAATAAATAAAATACTAGTATGTTACTCAAGCCCATACTAACAAATACAGTAGCCTACAACTAGAGTAGTGATCTCTTAATCTGTGTTTCCATTGACCTATAAATAAACAAAGAGAAAAATATCAAATGTCTTCCCCTCTAAATCACAGTAAATGCACACATTTACTCTTTAAAAGGCAGGATTTGTGCGCTGATGTATTTTTCTGAGAACAAACACTGAGGGAAATTTCTGTGAACGATTTCAAATCTCAGTGATTTCTGACTTTCAAGTATTTTCCCACGTCAAGTCCTAAAACAAGAAGTGCAACATTTAGTTGACTCGCATCAGTGTTTATAGCCTGACATCAATGTTTGATTGCACCACTGATTGACTGAAAAGTAAAGCGCACATAAAGGGAGTGTTCTTGTGTAAATACAGGTCAGTACAGGTTCATGGTGTTCTGACCTTCCTCTTAATTAGCTGTTAAATGCACTTTCCCGCTTCCTGAAGTCCTTCACTGCTAACAGTAAATATTAGCGAGCCACTCAGGAGGCTTGTTAATGGCCAAGCCCTCGTTCTTGAGCCATGACCAGTTTCATGAGGCCTGTAAAGTCATAACTGTAGAATACACTGTATATCTTCACCTTCAAACGTGGGGTGAATGACATACTGTATGCTCTGGATGCATAGAAGTTTGCAGGTGCTGGAGGCAAACATGTCTAAAAGAGATAGAACTCTTCTGCACATTGTTTTATTGTTGCATTAAAAAGTTAGTGAGAAGTTAGAAAAGAGAAAGAGGAAGTACAGTATTGGAGTACAGGAAAAGTCCAAGAATTCTCTTTGGACTAAAAATATATTGTGCTTTTTGGACATGACTAGGCTTTTTCAGTTTTACCGTACATGGATGCTTTATTCATCTACAAAAACAACAAAATTACAGTGCACCTGAAAAGTATTCACAGCACTTTACTTTTTCCACATTTTTTATGTTACAGCCTTATTTCAAAATGGATTACATTCATTTATTTCCTCTAATTTCTACACACAATACCCCATAATGACAATGTGAAAAAAGATTTTTTGAAATTGTTGCAAATTTATTAAAAATAAAAACCCTGAAAAATCACATATGCACAAGTATTCACAGCCTTTGCTCAATACTTTGTTGATGCACCTTTGGCAGCAATTACAGCCTCAAGTCTTTTTGAATATGATGCCACAAGCTTGCCACACCTGTCTTTGGGAATTTTGCCCATTCCTCTTTGCAGTACCTCTCAAGCTCTATCGGATTGGATGGGAAACGACGGTGTATAGCCATTTTCAGATCTCTCCAGAGATGTTCAATAGGATTTAGGTCTGGGCTCTGGCTGGGCCACTGAAGGACATTCACCAAGTTGCTGTGAAGCCACTCAATTGATATTTTGGCAATGTGCTTTGGGTCATTGTCCTGCAGAAGAACGCTAGAGCTCAGACAGAGTGACCATCGGTTATTGATCGCCTCCCTGTCTAATGCCCTTCTCCCCCGATCACTCAGCTTAGATGGCCGGCCAGCTCTAGGAAGAGTTCTGGTGGTTCCAAACATCTTCCACTTACGGATGATAGAGGTCACTGTGCTCACAGAAATTTTTCTGTAATCTTTCCCAGCCTTGTGCCTCGAGACAATCCTGTCTCAGAGGTCTACAGACAATTCCTTTGTCTTCATGCTTGGTTTGTGCTTTGACATGCACTGTCAACCCTGGGACCTTATATAAACAGGTGTATGCCTTTTCAAATCATGTGCAATCAACTGAATTTACCACAGGTGAACTCCAATTAAGCTGCTGAAACATCTCAAGAATGATCAGTGGAAACAGAATGTACCTGAGCTCAGTTTAGAGCTTCACGGCAAAGACTGTGAATACTTATGTACATGTGATTTTTCAGGTTTTTTATTTTTAATAAATTTGCAACAATTTCAAAAACTCTTTTCCCACATTGTCAATATGGGGTATTGTGTGTAGAATTTTAAGGAAATAAATGAATTTAATCCATTTTGGAATAAGACTGTAACATAAACAAATGTGGAAAAAGTGATATGAATACTTTCCGGATGCACTGTATACCATATTTCTGACTTTGCACCAATTCAGACCCCTCACAATAAATAAATTAATGAGAATGAAGAGATATACTCTTAATTGTGAGAGGAAAACTTTCAATTACACAATTAGCTTTTGTTATTTAATGTAGACAATAAGAAAAAAATCTGAATTGTGAGAGATAGAAGTGTCAGATAAAAAGTCACAATTACTTTATTATATTCAAAATCAAATCAATCTGACTGATGATTCCAAACACTGTGTTTAGATCAACATTAAATAAGGAATGAGGGTTTTGTTGAGGATGTAATCTTCATGTACACACTGAATGACTGTAGAGTTTTCCATCTGTTTCAAGAAGCAAATTAGCCCTATTAGGTATTTTTTTTACGGGACAAGGCCACGTGAAGTTTGCGCTGCACATGATTCAAGTTGTAAAATGTCCTGTCCCACAAACAAAAGGCATATGTGAATACAAGTCTGAGCTAACATTCATGCACCACTTCACAGATAATGGAAAAAGTTTAAAGCTATGTATTATATCCATCAACAGCAGCTTATTCTGTGTGTCATACTGTTCTTTATCGCAGTGTTTGTCATTGCACATGTGTGAAACCCAACCCAGGCTTATTGTGAATATGTACCCTTATATATATTTCAAAATATGTCCCAGGAGCTACATTTTTTCTTACTACATTTTATTTTTTTTATTTTTTGTTTTCACAAAGGCCACTTTGTACGCTTTTTCAGATCTCAAATTTCTCTCGCGAGTGCCATTCTCACCTACTGTTCTCACATAAATCCACCAGAGCCCGCTGTTGACTGACTGACTGACCAACCGACCGATCCCCTACCCCCACCCTCCCCTTCCCTAAACCCAACCAATAGTGTTTTAAAAAGCACAGATGACCAGTGCCCACCCGCTTCCCTAAACCCAACCAGTGTTTTCAAAAGCAATCCAGAAAAAGAAAAGCCCTCATGGCAGCCTGATTTTTACCTTGTTTTCAGATTTTACCACATTTTCACCCTGTTATTTACTTGTTTGTTTTATTTCTTGGCTTTTGTCTTACCTGCTTTCTGGAACTGTTCTTCACCAAACTCGAACCTGTTGTTGTGGTCATCTCCCCTCTGTGTCTCAAGTCCGCCGACATACATGTCGAGCTTCTGGACAAACAGCGGAAAAGTCGTCCACATGGAGGTAAGCGGTCAGCTGGTAAGCATGAAAAGGAACGACATCATACCGTCCCGTCGGATTCATTTTAAAGATGAAATGCAGCCATACGTAGCTCTGACTACATAATTCGCGATCTCAGAAACGTATATAGAGCTACGTTATCAGAATGAGTCTATGTTGGCGAAACCTAAAGAACGAGGGGTTGCTGTAACTGAAAGTTGGGTCAAATATGGACAAACACAACCGTTGGGTTAAATTAACCAAATTAACCCAATGTTGGTTGTGTTCATATTTACAATTCGAAAGGAACTTCAATCAGATTAGGCCAATTCAATCTGACTGATGGGGTTACATGGGACTTTATTCAGATTGGGCTTCACTCAAAAAATGGTTGGGTGGTCATAACCCAATACTGGGTCAAATGTGAACAAAGCCAATTGTTGGGTTAGAGAAAGAGTAATGTCAATTTATTTGTAAAAATTAACCCAATGTTGGATTGTCCATATTTGGCAGAATGTTTGGTTATGACACCACAACATTTTTTACTACATTCTAAAAATATTTGGGTTGCTGTAATTCAATGCTGAGTCAGTTATGGACAAACCCAACCATTGGGTTTAAAGGTATCATTTAAATTTAATTGGTTAGCACACAGCAAGAAGGTCATTGGTTCGAGTCCCAGCTGGGTCAGTTGGCATTTCTGGTTTTCTCCACAGTCCAAAGACATGTGGTATAGGGTAAACAACATTGGCTGTAGTGTGTGTGTGAATGAGGGAGTGTATGGGTTTTTCCAGTGCTGGGTTGTGGCTGGAAGGGCATCTGCTGCATAAAATATATGCCAGAGTAATTGGCGATTTATTCTACTGTAAATCAGGGACTGATTTCACATTGATAGTGATTGAGTAAAAAAAGAATTAACCCAATGTTAGATTTGTCAATATTTTATCATATTTTACTATTCAATTACAAACTGATCATTTCGGTCCATGTAAACGCAGCTATCGTTGTTCATGTTGTTTAATTTTGAAGTGCTAGTAAGGGCTAAAGTTCTTAAGGGCAGGTTTACAAAAAGCATTACATATTAAGCATTAAAACCAATCACTGAATCATTCATCAAGTGTTCAGAATGAGTTATGTATGATTCTGCATTCTCCTATACCCTAAAAGGCTGGGTTGTTTTAACCCAAAATAAAAATAACTTTTAAAGCAAATTACACGTGACAGAGACAACTTTTAAGCTTTTTTATAGGCCAAATATGGACTTAACTAAAAATGTAAAAATTGTTTAAAACGTTATTTAAATCTAGTTTAATTTAAAATGTCCATATAGGACCAAGCGTTGGGTTAAAACAACCCAGCATTTTTATAGTGTATGATAAAAAACCTGAAATTATGTAATTATGTTGGATAAATCAGCAATGCAGATAAAACAACCACAAGGTGGTAATAATAAAAAACTGAGACTATAGTATACACAAGACGTGTCTCTCGTATAGTTTTGAATAGTGAAACGGTCAATACGGTGAATGAAGCCCCGCCTTCTAGTACATGAGCCAATCATTGATCACTATAGGCTGACGATTCAGTGATGGAGGGACTCGGTCCAGATGTGTGTTTCTGCAGATGTTGTGTGAATCGAACATTTACAAATTAAACTAAAGAGACAATTGTAGTTTAATGTTATTGGTGATTCCTAATATGAAATTTAATCGTAAACTTGAGTAATTTTAGAGAATTCGATGTTTCCCTATTCAAACAAAGATGGCCGCCAAGTGAAATGACTTGCTTTAAAGAGACTTTGTTTGTAACCCTGCACTGACAGCGAATGCTATTTAAATAATAATCCTCTTTAACAGCAGAATACAAATTCTTTCATTGTTTCTACTGAAATTAGAATGATTTCTTATTGTCAGCATATTTAGGAAGGGCCTGATCTTTCTAATATTGCATGAGGTAAATCTACAGGACTAGGCAGTTTTAGAAATGTGATTTGTGAAGATTAACTCGTCATCAATCCTTACTCCATTGTTCCCATCTGTCCTAAATGGAGTAATGGCTGATGCACCAAGCAGACGGGAGAGGTTTTGGGTTGGCTGAAACCACAAGCAGTTGAAGATGATGGTCTCTCAGCCAGCAAGGAGTATTGTTTTACAAAATCAGATCAAGCTGCAATGAGAGGTATGAGGCTGGAATGTGGTTAGCATAGCAGTGACATGAAAAGCCATGTTTATGAATGACATTTCCTAGTTTATGGATCAATTAAAGTCAGAATTATTATTAGTCCCCCTGTATATTTGTTTCCCAATTCCCCGACATATTTCTAAACATAGCTAAAAGTGACTTTTAAAGTTAGGGTAATTAGGCTAGTCATTGTATAATGATGGTTTATTCTGTAGACAGTCTGAAAAAAAAATTGCTTAAGAGGGCTAATAATATTCACCTTAAAATGGTTTTTAAAAAAAACTAAAAACAGTTTTTTCTAGCCAAAATAAAACAAATAAGACTTTCTTTAGAAGAAATAAATATTATAGCAACTATTGTGAAAATGTCCTTGTTCTGTTAAACATAATTTGGGAAATATTTGACTGTAGATAGAAAAGAGAAGTGGTCCAAGAACTGAACCCTGTGGCATCCCAGTTGCAACGTGCACACTTCAAACCTTCCAAGTAGATATATCAAAAAATACTGAAAGATTTGCCTACATGTACAGTCTAACATTACAGCAACAGTACCAGGAACATCCACAAATATTCTAACAGTATAGATATTAATGACATACAGCGTCAAAGTAGAGTGAACATGGCTTAAAAGAAAATCTCTCAGCTGTTAGAGAAAAAGTCAGAATTTTGAGATATAGGACCCTATCACACACCCGGCGCCATAAGGTTCAATACATGTTTGGCGCGATTTGTTGCTATTTTTAGACCAGCGCAACCCTAATCTTCACGGTTTCCGCCATGTTGTTTAAATAGCAAATCCATTTGCGCCACTTTGTGGACTCGTGGGTTTGCTGGTCTAAAAAGGAGGTGTGTTAAGGCGCATTGTTGGTGTGTTACTATTTTGAGCAACTGAAATAGACCGCTCCATTGACCAACTGAAAGCTGGTCTAAAGTCCAGCACAGAGCGCGTTAGTTATGCGCCTGTGCAGGTCCAATTGCTAAACACCCAGGATGCACATCAATACACAAATATATATATAAAAAATATATCTTTACAAATGAAAAAAAAATGAAGGATAAAATGTTACAAAAATTATTATTTTCTACATAAATATAAAAAACACTACCTCCATGCCTTCTCCATGTCGGGGGGCTTTTTTCAGTTTATTCATGACAATTTGCATTTGTATAATGTTATTATTATTAGCAGTGTTATTATTTATTATATCCATATTTATATTTGTTTAAATAAAAAAACAAGTTTAGATTTGTCTACCTGTCAGGTTTTGGAGACATCTGCATCACCATATGGGGCATAAGTATAAGACGTCTGCTTGGATATAACTCAGTTTATTGACCACACTTTGTTATTATTGTTAATTTATTTGTTTGCTGGAAATTAGAACTGAATTTAGAAATTGTTTTGAAACAAATCTTTGTGCTTAACAAACAAAATTAAATATGTAGGCTAATGGATGTCTTCAGTGGAGTGAGTTTCCACCGTTTCCTTATCCACGAAAGTGAAGAAGTAAAGAGTAAAAGTAAAAAGAAAGTAAAGAGGACAAATGAAGGAGGCTCATTTTTGATCCTCGCGCTGCAGATGGTCTGTTTAACTGTTTTCTGACTAGTGAAGCATTCAGTTTTTCCACTTACAAAGTCCACCATGTAAAATGCGCCATGGTGTTGCACAACAGACTTAAGGGAATGGGAGATGAGACTCTGATTGGTTTAATGCACATTATGCTCAAAACACAGCCATAACTCATTAAGAGAATAAGCACAACCCTGTTAAACCATACGCTGAGGCGCAAACCATATTTTTCCTTCCTTAAAATAGCAAAAGTCGATTTGAACACACTCTTAAGCCTGCTTTATACTTCTGTGTCGAGTGATCGCCGTGACCTACGGTGCATGCCTTGCGTGTTGCTGTGCATTTATACTTCTGCGCACTGTTTCTGTTGCTTTGCAATAACATGTCCGAAACGCTAGCTGGCAGTGAGGTGTTTATGTTCCTCTGTGTCGAGTTTCTTCGCTGGTGTTTTTTCGTTGCGATGTGTAGTTACATTTTTTGAGAGGTGCGTGTCAGCGTCACTTGACGCCTTTAATGCTTCTGCGCCATGCGCTTTAGACTTTGCTCCTAGATCGTTAAAATAGAGCCCATAGTGTTGCAATAACCTTTTTATTTATCTTATTCTGGTGGAAATAATTCTAAGAAAAGTCAAAACTGTGAGAGAAAAAATCTGCAAATATTATGCCAAAAAGTAAAAATGAGTATGTTTACGTGGACACCAACAATCCGATTTTAATTCGATAAAGACAATACTCTGATTAAGATTCTACCATGTAAACATCGATTTGTGATGACCTTAATCCGACTAAAGTCATTTAAACTAAACAGAAATCGAATTAAGACATGTGGAGTATGCTGCAGTACAGACATGTAAACACCGCAATCAAACTATTACCGTCGTGTAGGATTTTCGCCGCATTTTGCGACAGGATAGTCTTAACACACACGGCTGTTTGACACTATCCTCTGCACCTACCGAGTCAGTGAAGGACCACAGACACCTGCGTCGTTAAATGCAGAGCTTTTTTTCCCATACGGCTTGCGGTATCAAATTCCATTAAAACAACATTCTTCCAGCAGTTCATACTTGCATCCAATATCTCGTTTGTCACGGGGGGCATGCATGAAATGTTCCTGAATGAAAGTGAAAGTGCTAAACTGCAGTTAAAATTTAACAAAAATTAAAAATGAAACATCTGAAATTACAAGAAACTCCGGAGGAAACGTGGATATAGTGGTGACACAATGACGTTAATCGAATTATGAGCAGTTCATACTCGCATCCAATATCTCGTTTGTCACGGGGGGCATGCATGAAATGTTCCTGAATGAAAGTGAAAGTGCTAAACTGCAGTTAAAATTTAACAAAAATTAAAAATGAAACATCTGAAATTACAAGAAACTCCGGAGGAAACGTGGATATAGTGGTGACACAATGACGTTAATCGAATTATGTGCTATAACATGTAAAACGGGATCATGAAAGGAACATTCAAAAAGCAACTCACATAAACACTTTAATCATATTATTGTCTTATTCAGATTAAGGCAAATAATTCGATTACTGATGTCCATGTAAACGTAGTCAATGTTGCAATTGTGATATGTGTCATTGCAATAGTTTAAAAAAATCTATTCAGTATCGTACAAACTTGGCAGTCTGTCAAATAGAATGCAGAGCCACTTAATTATTTAATAAAATAATAACTCCATATTAAATAGAGCAAACAACAATATAGATAATCTGTTTTATGACATACAAACGCGTGCCAGCGATTGTTATGAAAATAAACAGTGTCCAAGAAACAAGACATCACAAACCGGAAGAACGTCGCAAATGATGTGAAAAGTACAAACAGAAATGATTGCCCTGTTATGCTTTAAAACATCTTTATGCTTTCACTGCAAAAAAACGTAATTACATTAATATTCTTTTTTTAATATAAGAAATTGTAAAGTACACCACTCGTCCTCAAAGCCTCTGAACCACCATGGAACAGCGTGTTACCCAGCCGTATTGATCCTGTAAATGTTTCTACCTGTATGCCAAAGCAAAAACACTTGAGCTGTTGCAGTTTCTCTTGGTCTTTGATTGTGAGGCTGAAAGATGATACTGCATTTTACTGCACCGCTTCATAGATTAATCGACCATTATTTGCATTGCATTCTCAATTACTATTGTTCACGGACAAAGTAATTGACGGAGCAGACTTTTTCAGAAACAGTATTTTAATGTAGCACAAAATGTAGGTAAATATAAAGTTATGGAACTTAGTTTTGCCCTCTATCAAATCCGTTCACTCTGGAGCAAATAATAGACCAAATATTGCTTCTTTACAACATGGAATAACTATATTAAAATGTCTGTCATTTTAAAAAGTTTAAGTGTGTATTAAACTGTGTACGAGTCTTAACTAAAACACCATTTAAACAACAAACAATAATCTAATTTAATAATATTTCGTTAAAGAGATCAATATGTTAAGAACGTCTCTGTCTTTGGCCCAGAATTCGTCATAAAAAGGTCAGAAGACTAATTGAGGAAAAGTTTTTTTATATGACTCTCCGAGTCCTGTAAACACAGATGATGGGGGTCCTGGAGGCCATACAGAGCTCTTGGACGTCTCTTCCAGTGTTATGAGGGAGCAGGGTGTGTTTCACTTCAAAAAACCCAAAACAAACAAGCTGCTACTTTCACATGGAAGTGAACTTGCTGCATCTGTTCAATCCATTCACACAAAAGGTCTCAATAATTACACTTCAAAACAAATGGTTTGCTGCTTGTTTGAACTACTTATTTAAAATGAGTTAAACAACACAGTTCTTAAGGTTTTTTGGGACAACTTAATTTTTTATGTTCAATCCACTTAAATTTGTTAACTTAAGTTAACTTAATCGATTTGTGTTTGGAAAACATGAAGGAATTGCAACATAGGCTCATTCTAAAAACCTAGCCCTATATACATTTCTGGAGATTGCGAATTATGTAGCCAGAGCTACGTATGGCTGCATTTCGTCTTTACAATGAATGCTATGGGGCATTTTCTTTTTTCTGGATTGCTTTTGAAAACTCTATCGGTTGGGTTTAGGGAAGTGGGTGGGCTGGTCAGTCTGTGCTTTTGAAAACACTATTGGTTGGGTTTAGGGAAGGAGGAGGGTGGGTCAGTCGATCGGTCAGTCAGTCAGTCAACAGCGGCCTCTGGTGGATTTATGCGAAAACAGCAGGCGCGAATGGGACTCGCAAGAGAAATTTGAGATCTGAAAAAGCGTACACAACGGCCTCTGGCGGATTCGCGAAAACAAAAACTGCAAAAAACGTAGCTCCTGGGACATATTTGGCTCTCTCAAGAAATGTATATCGAGGTTACGTAATCAGAATGAGCCTGGGTTGAGGAATTGTGTGTAACCCAGCCATTTTTTTGTAACCAACCCATTTTTTTACAGTCTACTTTTATATTGTTGAATTAGCTCATGTTGGAGATTAGAATTTAGTTGCATTTAGGTAATTTATTTCAGAAAATATATTTTATTTAAATATATGTAAAAAAATAAATAATAAAGCAAAACTGTACAACTTCCTTTCAGATACCTAACAAATGTTTGTGTTTATGGTCACAGATTAAAAATCAAAATCAAACCAAAAAGTCTGTTTCAATTGAAAACAAACAATCTTTTTTTAACATCTGTAATAAATAAATATTTATTCATAAAGCAAAACCATAAAATAAGGAATTTTCCCAGAATATTTTTGTGAGCTTTGAGGTTATAAGAAGAAAAAAAAACAAAATATTTGTAAAAATTACTTACGAAGTAAAATTGTGTAAGAAAGGACTTGTTTTGGGCTGCGTAAAACATGTGCTGGATAAGTTGGCGGTTCATTCTGCTGTGGCGACCCCAGATTAATAAAGAGACTAAGCCGAACATGAATGAATGAATGAAAGGACTTGTTTTCAGTTAATTTTAAGTACCTAACAAAAGTTAGTGATGCTTATGCTTAAAGAAAAAACAAACACACTTTAATTAGTTACCAAATTACCTGAACTTGTTTTAGGAAGTAAATCAACCTTGTTTTACAGATGTTTACTTATTTCTCACTCACTCGGTTTATTCCCTTCCTATCAGCGAAATGAACCACTAATGCATACAGCACCCGCTATTCCCAGGCAGTCTCCCATCCGAGTCTAACCCTGCTTATCTTCTAGGATCAGACGAGAACACGCTGGAATGGCCATAAGCTTACTTATTTCTACAAAAACAAACACACAAAAAACACAACAGTTATTAAAGGGATACACTGTAAAAATGCTGGGTTCCACACAATCCATTTGTCTGAAGGAATTAAGCAAACATATTAGCTTTTACAAATTTAAGTAGATTGAACATCAAACAATTAAGTCGTCCCCAAAAAACCTGAAGAATTGTGTTGTTTCAGCTCAATTTTAATAAGCTGTTTGAACAAACAACAAAAGTCATTATTTTGAGTGTAGTTTACTCTAAAAATACAATTCTGTCATTAAATTATCCTTTACGTGTTCGAGTTTCTTTCTTCTGCTCCACACAGAAGTAGATATTTTGAAGAATGCTGGTAGCTGGCACTCATTAACTTCCAAAGTAATTTAATCTCCTACTATGGAAGTCAATTAGTGCCAGCATACTTCAAAACATCTTCTTTAAGTTCAACAGAAGAATCTCATAAAGGTTTAAAGCCACGTGAGGGAGAATAAATTAGGTTATTTTGATTTTTGCGTGAACTACCTCTTTAAATTTCACTTCTCCAATTAAGATAAAGACAAATGGAGAATGTAGTATGTGAATTTTAAAACACTAGAACAGTAGAAGCTTTCATGCCGGTCTGATCTTTAAGACACAATGCTCTTTGCCATATGTATGAGCCTCTGTTATCATCAACTCTCAAGCCAAAGTGTTCAACAAAGATCCTACAGGTGAGTGCCACACACACATAAACACACACCTGTGAAAGACACCAGGGAGGAGCCACACATCAATCTTCATTTTCTGAGAGGAGGGACAATAAAGAGAACGAATGGACATCATTCAGGAGTCAATCTCAGTCTGACAGAGCCTGAAGAACCTCCAGAAACACCACGATTCAAGACTGACTGCAACAAAGAGAGATTGTTTATTCAAGTAGCGTTCTGATATGGCGTTTTCTACTCTTCTTCTAGCATTTTTGGTGGTCTCCGGTGCATTACATGAGGCGGCGACAGCGTTAGATAACTATGGTGCTGAAGGAAAGCAGAATTACTCCTCAAGAGCTACAGCTGAAGGTTCTGCTCCTTCAGGAAACGGCAGTCATTCTGCCACTATCACCACATTACCCATCGTCACCTGGAAATGGCCTCATGTAGAGACTCCATACCTGGTGGCCGTGTGGATTCTGACCTGCTGGCTCTGTAAATTAGGTAAGATGGGGGACTTACAGTGGGTAAGCTGAGATCTATACCAGCTGATTGAGCTTTTTTAACATTCACAGTACAATGTTAGTATTACATAAATCTGAAGGCAAAATGATTATCCCTACTGTGAAATTTTAATTATGTCCCAAGTGATGTTTAACAGAGAATTTTCTAAACGTAATATATTTGTCTTTGCCATGGTGACAATACATAATATTTTACTAGTTATTTTGCAAGATCTAAGAGAAATAAGACTTTCTCCAGAAGAAAAGTATATTACAGGAAATACTGTATAAATTTCCCCTGTTAGACATCACAAAACAAATTATAATCATTTTCCCTTCAATTGTTGGTGCACTGTAAAAAGTTAACCACTGGATCAATGACATTTTTTTAACTGAAAGTTGTAATAAATTAAGTTAAAAATAGTTAAATGTAATCGGGTAATAAAATAAAATGTAAAGTGGTTCTCAAACATGCTCCTGGGGGCCACCAAAACTGCACACTTTGCATGTCTCCTTCAATCATACCTGAATCAACTCATCAGATGTGACTGCAAGATCTAAAATTGGTGTTTCAGACGATGCAGACATCCAAAAGGTCCAGTGCAGCGGTCCTCAGAAATGGTTTTGGGAACCACTGGATCTTTTTTTTATTATTATTATTATTATTATAAGCATTGAAACATTACACAAGTATTAATAAAAATTCAGACACAAACTATATCTAAGACCATTACAATAAATGCAAAAAACACATATATAAATAATAATAAAAGAAAAACACAACAAGTGAAAATAAATAAAATTAAATAATATTAGATATTACAAAGTACTATAAATATATATAGCATTCATTCATTTTCTTTTCAGCTTAGTCCCTTTATTCATCAGGGGTTTTAAAAAATTAAAAACTGCTTTTATTCTAGCCTAAATAAAACAAGACTTTCTTCAGAAGAAAAACAATATCAGACATACTGTGAAAATTCCCTGAATCTGTTAAACATCATTTGGGAAATATTTAAAAAAGAAAAATAATTCTGACTTCAACTGAACATGGACACCAATAATCCGAATTTAATACAATTAAGACAATACTCCGATTAAGAGTCCACCATATAAACAATCAGATTAAGGTCATAATCGAACTAAACAGAAATCAACATGTGGAGTTTTTAGTAGCATTATAGCACAGCAAAGACATGTTGATGTAAACACCGCAATCAAACTATTATCTTCATGTAGGATTTTCAACGCGTTTTGTGATAGGATAGTCTGTACACACACAGCTGTTTGACTCTATTCTCTACACCTAGCGAGTCAGTGAAGGACCACAGACACCTGCATCGCGAAATGCGAAGGTTTTTTTCCCATATGGCGTGCGGTATTATAATTCCTTTAAAACAATCAAACTTATTTATTAATTTTTTTTAATTATTGATATAAGCATTGAAACATTACACAAAGTATTAATACAAATTCAGACACAAACTATATCTAAGTTCATTACAATAATAGCAAAAAACACATATAGAAATAATAATAAAACAAACACAAGTGAAAATAAATAAAATTAGATATTACAAAGTACTATAAATATATATAGCATTTATTCATTTTCTTTTCGGCTTAGTCCCTTTATTCATCAGGGGCCGCCACAGCGGAATGAACCACCAACTTATCCAGCATATGTTTTACACAGCGGATGCCCTTCCAGCTGCAACCCATCACTGGGAAACATCCAAACACACATTCACACACATACACTACAGCCAATTTAGCTTATTTAATTCACCTATAGCGCATGTTTTTGGACTTGTGGGGGAAACTGGAGCACCCAGAGGAAACCCACACGGACACGGGGAGAACATGCAAACTCCACACAGAAATGACAACTGGCCAAGCTGGGGCTCGAATCAGCGACCTTATACTGTATATATTGGGACACAATCATCAACAACAGCAAATTTCATCAAAATTCCTCCATGAAATCTAACATCAACTCATTCTTTTTGTTATTAATTTGCATTAGAGACTTTTTCAAAGTTGGAACCACTGGGTCAAGGTTTGGTTCTTTTTATGGCTCACATCACCATTTAATATAACATAAATGTTTTATCAGCAGTTTGATCAAATATCTGTAAATGTAAAAAATCCATATAACACAGTGGTGGCCTAATGGTTAGAGAGTTGGACTTGGGATCCAATGGTTGCAGGTTTGAGTCCTTAGCAGGTTTGTAATATTCACCTTAATACCAAGGATGAGGCAATTCTCCTAAATGAGCCAAATGCTCTCTGGACAGCCCACTCTGGTTGTGTGTAAGAGCATCTGATAAAAAAAAAAGTGATTTGTTTGTTATTGCCAAAGTAACATTTTTTATTTTGTTTAGTTAAAACGAAATACACTTTAACTATTAAAAACTATGTAGATGTATAGTTTTTAATAACTTATTAATTTGAGCGCTGTCATTAATTGTAGAATTTAATACTACACTAATGTCAAGTAAAAATAAGACTCTCTATGTAGTTTACAGTAGAGCTGTCAAGCAGTTCCCGGAGGGCCGAAGCTCTGCACAGTTTATCTTTAACAATATAATTAAACACACTTAATCAAACTAATTGAGTCATTCAGGCTTATTTGAAACCTACAGGTACTGTAATTGAGTACACAGTTGAAGTCAGAATTATTAGACCCCCTGTTTATTTTTTTCCCCAATTTCTGTTTAACAGAGAGAAGATTTTTTCAACAGATTTCTAAACATAATAGTTTTAATAACTCATTTCTAATAACTGATTTATTTTATCTTTGTCATGATGACAGTAAATAATATTTTACTAGATATTTTTCAAGACATTTCTATACAGCTTAAAGTGACATTTAAAGGGTTAATTAGGTTAACTAGGCAGGTTAGGGTAATTAGGCAAGTTATTGTATAATGATGGTTTGTTCTGTAGACTATCGAGAAAAAAAAAATTATTAGCTTGAAGGGGCTAATAATTTTGACCTTAAAATGGTGTTTAAAAAATTAAAAACTGCTTTTATTCTAGCCAAAATAAAACAAATAAGACTTTCTCCAGAAGACAAAAAAATTACCAGAAAAAAATTTCCTTGCTCTGTTAAACATCATTTGGGAAATATTAAAAAAAGGAAAAAAAATTCAAAGGGGGGCTAATAATTCTGACTTCAACTGTACATGGACACCAATCCGAATTTAATACAATTAAGACAATACTCAGATTAAGAGTCCACCGCATAAACAATCTGATTAAGGTCATAATCGAACTAAACAGAAATCAACATGTGGAGTTTTTAGTAGCATTATAGAAGCACAGCAAAGACATGTAATGATGTAAACACCGCAATCAAACTATTACCATCATGTAGCATTTTTGCCGCATTTTGTGATAGGATAGTCTGTACACACGGCTGTTTGACACTATTCTCTGCACCTACAGAGTAAGTAAAGGACCACAGACACCTGCATCACGAAATGCGGAGGTTTTTTTCCCATATGGCGTGCGGTATTATAATTCTATTAAAACAACACTCTTCCAGCAGTTCATACTCGCATCCAATATCTCGTTTGTCACGAGGGGCATGCATGAAATGTTCCTGAATGAAAGTGAAAGTGCCAAACTGCAGTTAAAGTCGACAAATTAAAAATTAAACACCAGAAATTACATGAAACTCCAGAAGAAATGTGGATAGTGTGTTGACACAGTGATGTTAATTAAATTTATGTGCTATAACATGTAAAACGGGATCATGAAATGAACATTCAAAAAGCAACTCATGTAAACACTTTAATCATATTCATGTCTTACTCAGATTAAGGCAAATCATTCGATTACTGATGTCCATGTAAACGTAGTCAGCGTGTTGAAGCAGGGTTGGATCTAAACCCTGCAGGGCTGCGGAGTTTGAAACCCCTGATATGCAGTATTAGCTGAGATTAATTTTTTTATACATAAGAAATATATTTCAAGACAGAGCCACAATTTGTTCAGCAAGTCATATAAAACTAAATTAATACAAACAATTACATTTCTAGGTAACTCACTGTAGTGGTGTACAGAACATACACCAAACTATGACTTCAAAACCATAATTTTAGTGATTTTTTGCTGTTGTTGGAGAAAACAAGCTTTACATGGCGCATGTGTTCTGAACTATATTTCTCGCCTGTAGTTTTACAATGTTTACGATCCTCCATCCTCATCTCACAAATCAGTCTGTTTATTTATTTATCTTTTAAAATGCTGCCACAAAGAACAATGCACAAAATAAATAAATAATCATATTTTTAAGTAATTATATTTAGCAGTATAAAAAACTCTCATTTATTTACTTTATTTTTACCACATTGACAGTAAGCCTACTGTTGAAGCCAGAATTATTAGCCCCCCTGAAATATTAGCCCCCCTGAATTATTAGCCCCCCTTTTTATTTTTTCCCCCAATTTCTCTTTAACGGGAGAATATTTTTTTCAACACATTTCTAAACATAATAGTTTTAATAACTCATTTCTAATAACTGATTTATTTTATCTTTGTCATGATGACAGTAAATAATATTTATCTAGATATTTTTCAGAACACTCCTATTCAGCTTAAAGTGACATTTGAACGTTTAACTAGGTTAATTAAGTTAACTAGGCAGGTTAGCGTAATTAGGCAAGTTTTTGTATGACGATGGGTTGTTCTGTAGACTATCGAAAAATATATATTAAAGGGGCTAATAATTTTGACCTTAAAATGGTGTTTAAAAAATTTAAAACTGCTTTTATTTTAGCCGAAATAAAACAAATGAGACTTTCTCCAGAAGAAAAAATATTATCAGACATACTGTGAAAATGTCCTTGCTCTGTAAAACATAATTTGGGAAATATTAAAAAAAGAAGAAAAAAATCAAAGGGGGACTAATAATTCTGACTTCAACTGTATTTTTTTTTTTTTTTTCTGTGAAGTGATAAACGTGGAAACATGCAATGTGAACAAAGTGCCAGGATGAATTGAGAGTTAGATCAGGTTAGATCAGGTTATTCATGGGTGTAGATGGTATTAAGTAGGCGTTGATGGTATTAGGCTGTTTTTAAAGACCTGAATAGCCTTGAGGAAATATAACTGTACAAAGAGCTGAGTGGAGATTTTGGTGCTGGAGTAAAGGACAGTCAATAAGCAGATCTGTTAAAGAGTCAGCAACGAGATCAGATCTCTGTGTGACCTTTAATAGATCATAAAGGTGAGGTGCTGGACAAGAGAAAGAGGAATACAAAGAGCTCAGTGTTAGAAAGGTTGAGTTAAAGACAAACAGTCAAGTTTAGATGTAGGTGAGAAAGACTGATTGTTTTAGAGATGAACGAGATAAATTATTAAAAATAAAAAACAGATGAGTATTTCTCAGTTAAACAGCACATACAGTATTAGACAATATAAACAAAATATTAAACAATATTTGTGCGGATTATAATCATGTCTAATAAAACTAATAATTTTGTTTGGAACTATCTTATTTTGGGGGGTTTTAATAAGTGTTTGAATTCATTCATTCATTCATTTTCTTGTCGGCTTTGTCCCTTGCGGGGTCGCCACAGCGGAATGAACCGCCAACTTATCCAGCACGATTTTACGCAGCGGATGCCCTTCCAGCCGCAACCCATCTCTGGGAACTTCCACACACACATTCACACTCATACACTATGGACAATTTAGCTTACCCAATTCACCTGTACTGCATGTCTTTGGACTGTGGGCGAAACCGGAGCACCCGGAGGAAACCCACGCGAACCCAGGGAGAACATGCAAACTCCACACAGAAACGCCAACTGACCCAGCCCAGCCGAGGTTCGAACCTGCGACCCAGCGACGTTCTTGCTGTGAGGCAACAGCACTACCTACTGCGCCACTGCGTTGCCTGTTTGAATTCATTTTGAACTTTTTTTTTTGCCTATGTGTGGTTTGTAAGTATGAAGCAGGGACTTTTATTATGGTGGCCAAAAGAACTTGCTGAAAGTTAAGAAAACACATGCAAATAGAAAAACACTTACACACTGAGAAAACATCTTCAGTTTGACAACACAAGCACACAACTTCACAAAGAGTTTTTTGTTTAACTTCCTGGTTTTATGGTTTCTTGTTGTTTGTATATTTTTAGCCCTAATAATTTGATGAATTGCACAATTGGCATTCATTTAAATGTTATTTTAGTACCAACAACACAGCTGATTCTAAACACATGACTTTGTCAAGTACAGGATTCTGGATTAACATCTATGTTGATCCTGGATTTTTGTTCGAAAATGTAATCCATACCAATGAGCTCTATGCACAGCAAGAGTTTTAAAGCCAACGATAAACTTCCGGTGAAAGCTTAATGTGACTATTTTCAATTTCACAAGATTGTTTTTACAGCATCGATGTTGTAATGCAATTACAATACATTCAGTTGAATAGATTAAAGCACTCATTTAGTTGTTCAAGCGTAAAACGAGATGAAAGACATGAAAATACTGGGGTAAAATAAACTGTCATATTATAAAGACATGGCGGGGGGAAATGGAATTCAATGCAGTGCTTCTTGTCTGATCTGAGACCCACTTTATATCGTATATATAACAGGCAGTGAAGATCGCTGATTTTTAAAGAAATCAGATCTGAAACATGACAATTTTGTAATGAAAAGTCAGTTCACCGGAAGTCCTTGGGCTGCCTGGATGAAAATTAAAACTCAACCATAACTGTAAATTTTTCCCAAAACCAGAAGGGAATAATAGTTGGATAACATTCATGTAGAAGTGGATAAACCTAACCGTAAGCCTAAACTGTAAACGTATCCCGCAATTCTGATCGGAATGTTGTTCCAGGATCAACATAAATGTTAATCCAGGAACATGTCCTACTTGGTGAAATCTTATTGGCTGATTCGCAAGAGGAAGCATACCGGTTTGTCACTTTTTGGAGTCCATTGGCAAATCTGTGTTGTGGTCGGCGCTATTTGCAGTGCGTTTCTGTATTTGCATGTGTTGTGAGAATTGGTGTGTGTTGCAAAATTTGTTCAATTTTATTAGTGTAAACTTGCAGTGCATTCGAGTTATTTCTGAACACAACTTTGTGAAAAAATGGATTTGTGCAGATGATTTAGAAAGTATTGGGCCTTAAAACTTTACACATAAAACATACAAACATTTACAGCTGAAGTCAGAATTATTAGCCCCCCTTTGAATTTTTTTTCTTTTTTAAATATTTACCAAATTATGTTGAACAGCGCACAGAAATTTTCACAGTATGTCTGATAATATTTTTTCTTCTGGAGAAAGTCTTATTTGTTTTATTTCAGCTAGAATAAAAGCTTTTTTTTAATTTTTTAAAAATCATTTTAAGGACAAAATTATTAGCCCCTTTAAGTTTTATTTTTCTCGATAGTCTACAGAACAAACCATCGTTGTACAATAACTTGCCTAATTACCCTAACCTGCCTAGTTAACCTAATTAACCTAGTTAAGCCTTTAAATGTCACTTTAAGATGTATAGAAGTGTCTTGAAAAATATCTAGTAAAATATTATTTACTGTCATCATGGCAAAGATAAAATAAATCAGTTATTAGAAATGAGTTATTAAAACTATTATGTTTAGAAATGTGTTAAAAAAATCTTTACTCCGTTAAACAGAAATTGGGGAAAAAAATAATCAGGGGGGCTAATAATTCAGAGGGGCTAATGATTCTGACTTCAACAGTATTTAAGGTTTATACAGTGAGTGCAAATCCATTTAGAACAACTTGTTGGGTAAACAAAGCTACTGTACGTCTCTCATATCATACATCCACAAAAATACATATAAAATATTACTTGTATTGTATATTGTATTGTATATAAAGTGCTCAGCATATATAAGTACATCCCTCACAAATCTATCTTTTAAATTCATATTTGTAATAGGAAGCTATACAATATTATATTTGTGCATATACATTACATTAGTCAGTGCTGAAGCCAAATCTGGAGCTTATCTAACAAAATAACTTACGATAACGGTCCAATAACTAGTACAGCCACATTTATATGTTATAGAAAAATATTAAATACAAATTTAAAAAAAGAGGAAAAATCAAGAGAAGCAAAAAAATAATAATAATAAATTTTGTAGGTTGTAATTTTTTTGCAATATTCAGTTTGAATTGAATTGTATTATCTTTCAATTTCTAAAGATGTTTGGTGACTAAAATATTATTTTAATAAATATATCTGTTTAATAAATCTGTTTTGTTTAAATGCACCAAAATACATTGCATATTTTCACTAAGAAATGGATAAAAATATTCATTTTCAAAATGGGGTGTACTCAGTTATGCTGAGCACTGTAAATCATCTAAACATTTGTATATTATTTAATCATAGCACTGGAATGTATATATAAAAAATAAATATTTACATAATTTACACAGATAAGTAAATAGACTGAATGATGAACTCAACAATCTCCAATCTTTGTGGGCCTAATAATAAGTCATTGTAAGTTCAGCTAAATAACAATTAGACTGAGATGCTTGTAATTAAGAGTTTGACTGTAAAGTGACCTAAAATCTGGTTTATTTTATGTCATAACAGCTAACAAAATTAATAATGACTATGAGTCGTTAACAGAATGCATTGCTGCAGATTGTTGATCACTGAAAAATGAAGAATACAACAAGCAATATATTGAGGAAATACAGGTGTAGTTTACAGTAGCTCAACCTAAAATTTCCCACCATTATTTTAGAGTGAATTATCCCTTTAACACTCACCTTTAGAGTTAAAATTAGGGATGCCAGATATCGAAAACAAATATCACTAATTGATTAATTACATGCTTTAAATTGCTCACGGTTTTTCACAAAAATATTATATATTATTTCATAATGACTTTTTAATTAATGATTTGAATTTGTTTCAGCAAATATGTGACCCTGGACCACAAAACCAGTCTTATGTTGCATGGGTGTATTATTGGCAATAAGCAAAAATACATTGATAGATTTTTCTTTTATGCCAAAAAAACATTAAGTTTAAGATTGAAGATTAAGTTCCATGAAGATATTTTGTAAATTACCTGCCCTAAAATTATCGTAACTTACTTTCTGTTTAGCAACGCAGTGGTGCAGTAGGTAGTGCTGTCGCCTCACAGCAAGAAGGTTGCTGGTTCGAGCTTTGGCTGGGTCAGTTGGCGTTTCTGTGTGGAGTTTGCATGTTCTCCCTGCATTCGCGTGGGTTTCCTCCGGGTGCTCCGATTTCCCCCACAGTCCAAAGACATGCGGTACAGGTGAATTGGGTAGGCTAAATTGTCCGTAGTGTATGAGTGTGTATGGATGTTTCCCAGAGATGGGTTGCAGATGGAAGGGCATACGCTCCGTAAAACATGTGCTGGATAAGTTGGCGGTTCATTCCGCTGTGGCGACCCCTGATTAATAAAGAGATTAAGCCAAAAATAAAATGAATGAATGAATGAATGAACTTTCTGATTAGCAATATGCATTTCTAAGAACTTTTTTTTAAAGGTGATTATTTCAATGTTTTTAACCTTTTTAATAGTTGTATCTCACCTAAATGTTGTCTAATCCTATAACAAATCAAATGTCAATGGAAAGATGTTAAATAATAAAAAAAAACACTTATGGCTGGTTTTGTGGTCAGTGGTCACATATTATGTTTTTGTGAAAGTCCATGATAAATTTGAAGCATGTAATTAATGAATTAGTGAAATTTTTCAAAATCTGGCATCCCTAATTCTAACTCTGTAGGTGTGTGTTAAAGCGATAATTCGCTCCAAAACAATGGTCCGTAATTTGTCATTTTGGGCTGAGCTAGTGTGAACTACACCTGTATTTCTACATGCTCCATGTCAAAGTGACCTGCACTTTTACGTCAAACTCACAGAGATCATTATCTGCCTGTTGGCAAGAAGCAAATGAGGTATATCATTCAGCTTGAGCTCCAGGACCTGCTCTGTAACGGTGGGCAGAGCCTGAGTGATCTACTCTCTGATAATGTACAGTGACGAAACAAACCCTTACCGCTAGTTAATAATGTACTCCATTAAATAATCAATGACCCATCTGAATCTTTGACTTTCCTCAAAGACACAGCATTAGGTCAGCTTTAGCCCTTGATAGTAACATGAACCCAATAGGTTTGCTTCTGTGATTACAACGATAGTTTAAAATGATCATATTTTAAAAACAGCACCAAACCAAACTGTAACATTAATATTATTGATTATATTATTATATAATTATTATATAAACTGAAATACCGTGCAAAACAACTATTAATTAACACTTTGCCATATTTTGTTATTCACATGTTTGTTTTTCATTTATTTATTATTTTGAAGTGTATTATGATGGGACATTGGTCTCTGACAACTTGACTGTACATTTATTCATTCATTTTCTTTTCGGCTTAGTCCCATTATTCATCAGGGGTCGCCACAGCGGAATGAACCGCCTTAACTGTACAGTTTATTTATTTTATTTTAAGTAGCAATTTATTGTAGTACAAATACCCATAAAATAAAACTTTAAAATTACATGACTAGTCCTAATAAAAAATATTAAAACAGTTTCAAACTTCAAAAAAAAGTTAATTACAGGTAACCTAATCAAAATTATACTTAATCTGACTTATCAAAATAAGGGCGTACTTACACTATGTACAGTTGCCTGCCTTGAACCGGGCCAAAGCACGCTTGTCCCCCCTCCCGTCTCCCCCGACAGCCCGCACTCAAATTACATTCGGGCCTGGGCACGCTTACGTCATCGATGATGTGCTGTTCAGTAAGCGCTCTCGCTCAGCACAGTGGAGATTTCTTTAGTTATATCGTTTAAGTCGATTGATATGAGGTGACACGCAGTCAAATATTTCGCCGAACAAATCAGCCACTTTTGACGCTCATAAACAATCATAAACACCTCGTGCTGCAAGAATTAGGAGGTTTGCTGAAGGTGCAGCTGTCGTGCAGTGAGGGGTTTGCATCTTTAATAAACTATGTCAGTTTGCGTTCATTGAACAGTACGAATGATTAATTAATCCATATCAAACAGTCCCTTAAAAGTCACTTCTCGATTTCAGTTTCGGGCTCAGGCGCGTTTTGCACTGACACTACAAGCGTATCGCGCCAAAGCCCAAGTGAACCGCGCTCTGGCCCACTTCTCCAACCGGGCCAAGGCCGGGCAAGTGAACCGTGCCTGAGCCCGATTCAGAGCACTCACACTTCTCAAATGATCTTGAAATTGGACCTGGGCACGCTTCGGATAGCATAGTGTGATTACACCCTTAGTCAGAGCAGAGCTTTGAGGTCCAGTAATGCAGAAACCACACATAAATCACTGTTATTAACAAATATTTATGATATACACTACCTGACAAAAATCTTGTTGCCTATCCAAGTTTTAGGAACAACAAATAATAATTTGACTTCTAGTTGATCATTTGATATCAGAAGTGGCTTATATGAAAGGCAAAGGCCTCTAGATTACGCTTATTTTACCAAAATAAAATATGATCATGCCTTGAGTTTTCATTATTTTATTAGGACAGTAATGTCTGACTTTGCTTAGACAAAAGTCTTGTCACCAAACAGAAATAATGTACAGTATAGAATATAAAGTCATGGTGCAGCGGAAAAAGAATTAATATTGTGTATGACTCCTATGAGCTTGGAAAACTGCATCAATACATCTCTGCAATGACTTAAATGACATCAATAAAGTAATCTAAAATGACAAAGCAAGCGTTCTTACAGGACTGCCAGAGTTCATCAAGATTCTTTGGATTCATTTTCAATGCCTCCTCCTTCGTTTTACCCCAGACAAGCTCAATAATGTTCATGTCTGGTGACTGGGCTGGCCAATCCTGGAGCACCTTGACCTACTTTGCTTTCAGGAACTTTGATGTGGAGGCTGAAGTATGAGAAGGAGCGCTATCCTGCTGAAAATATTGCCCTCTCCTGTGGTTTGTAATGTAATGGGCAGCACAAATGTCTTGTTACCTCAGGCTGTTGATGTTGACATCCACTCTGCAGATCTCTCGCACGCCCCCATACTCAATGTAACTCCAAACCATGATTTTTCCTTCACCAAACTTGACTGATTCCTGTGAGAATCTTGGGTCCATGTGGGTTCCAATAGGTCTTCTGCAGTATTTGTGATGATTGGGATAGTTCAACAGTCTTGATTGGGATAAAGTTCAACAGATGATTCATCGACTGCCACTTTTCTAAATGATCAACTAGAAGTCAAGTTATTATTTGTTGCTCTTACAACTGGGATCGATGACAAGACTTTTGTCAGGTAGTGTATAGTGATAAATTTCATATATGTATTCCTATGCATATATGTTTTCCAATATTAAGGGTTGCCATTTTTGCAAATAAGTGATGATATTCTTATTTCACATTTTAAAGACACATTACCAATAGTTTATCAAATAAAATACACATCAGATTCAGAGAACTAACAATATAACATTGATAACAGTATTTAAAGATTAAACCTAGTTTACAATAAATAAATCCATACAATTCGGAAACCTTTAAAAAGACAGTATGTATATATGTCTATAAGAATAATTATATATAAATGTATACATAAAAAGACAGTAAATATGTGTCACTAAAACCTTTACCTCTTTGCATTGCAGCATAAAACGTCACAGAGAGGGCGTAAATATATTCACGATCCCAGAACATCATGTATCACCAGTACTCTCAATGTTGAACCACTGATTCTCAAGCGCAGATTGAACATTTCAATTGTATGAGATTGAAAAAGATCTATCAATCATTCCTTAAAGCTTCCATAAAATGTGCATGTTGCTATTTTAGCATTCCCAATAGTTAAATCATTTCAGCTCTACTTGTAAAAACATTTAGTCAAGGTCAGCCACAGCATAATGAATATGAACGTTCTCCTGGAGCTTTTTTTTTTGTTAACAATGGGCGTGTAGTTAGCAGTTACAGAAACATATAAATGAAACGGGTCAGCATGAGATCTGAGGCCAGCTCTGTTTGTTAAACATTACAGCTTTTATTGCCCAACCACACAGTTGCCAATATTTAAATTATTCAATAAACCAAAGAGTAAAACCACGTAAAAACTTTATAGTATAGTCTGTAAATGCTGGTTGACTGAATAATTGCTGGCTTTAAATATGACACGAGAATAAATGGATTATGAGATTAATTTATTAGGATTAATATATCAATCCCCTTTTTTACTTAATATCATTTATTTGGTCCTGTAATTATGAAATATCAACAGTATTAACGTCTCAAACTGTTCATCCACTCTGCGGAGATTTTGTGTCTTAATTTGGCCATGACTTTTTCTGTGTTTCAGCTAGCAGAATGATTTTTGGTGACATCTTATTTTGACACATATTTTAAGAAAATGCTTTGAATTTTTTTTTTTTAACTCAACAATACACGGTGCAAATTTACTACCTTTCTGATTTGTTAGGGATGAAAACATCCACGGAATTAAACCGCTGTAAAAATGCATCAGATAATTAATTTTTTGTATAAATCTGTTAATCAACCTCAGTCCTGGTCAAAACTACTAAATAAGGGAGAAAACATGAAAATCTAACAATGCATCAAAGCCAATGTTGTTACTAATCATTCACATCCTTTCGTGTGTTTTTTTTCACCAAATCAGTGACATAATTTATGAATTTGGCAATTAAAGAGTAATCCTGTAATTTTTTTGAAAACATTTAATAGTTTTGATCAGGACTGAGGTTGATTAACAGATTTATGCAAAAAAAGTGAAATATATATATATATACTGTATGTATCTGATGCATTTTTACAGCAGTTTAATTCAGTGGATGTTTTCATCCCTAACTTAACAAAAGGTAGTACATTTAAACAAATCACAAGAGTTAAAGTGCAAATTAAAGGCTTAACTAATTAACTAACCAAGTTAGGTTATTAAAGCAAGCCATTGGACAACTGTGGTATGTTTTGTAGCTAATCAAAAACAATAATTTCTTAAGTGGTTAATAAAACTGACCTTAATAATTTTTACGATATATATATATTAGTTGAAGTGGGCGACACAGTGGCACAGTAGGTAGTGCTGTCGCCTCACAGCAAGAAGGTTGCTGGGTGGGAGGTTCGAGCCTCGGCTGGGTCAGTTGGCATTTCTGTGTGGATTTTGCATGTTCTCCCTGCGTTCGCCTGGGTTTCCTCCGGGTGCTCCGGTTTTCCCCACAGTCCAAAGACATGCGGTACAGGTGAATTGGGTAGGCTAAATTGTCCGTAGTGTATGAGTGTGTGTGAATGTTTCCCAGAGATGGGTTGTGGCTGGAAGGGCATCCGCTGCGTAAAACACATGCTGGATAAGTTGGCGGTTCATTCTGCTGTGGCGACCCCAGATTAATAAATGGACAAAGCCGAAAAGAAAATGAATGAATATAGTTGAAGTCAGAATAATTAGCCCCCCCTTTTTTTTATATATTTCCCAAATTATGTTTAACAGGGCAAGGAAATTTTCACATTATTTGTCTGATAATATTTTTTCTTTTGAAGAAAGTCTGATTTATTGTATTTCAGCTAGAATAAAAGCAGTTTTAAATTTTTTAAAAACCATTTTAAGGACAAAATTATTAGCCCCTTTAAGCTATATATTTTTTCGTCTACAGAACAAACCATCATTATACAATAACTTGCCTAATTACCCTAACCTGCCAAGTTAACCTAATTAACCTAGTTAAGCCCTTAAATGTCTCTTTAAGCTGTATAGAAGTGGCTTGAAAAATATCTAGTCAAATATTATTTACTGTCATCATGGCAAAGATAAAAAAATTAGTAATTAGAAATGAGTTATGAAAACGCTCAGGTTACTAAAGTAACCCTCGTTCCCCGAGGGGGGGAACGGAAATGCTATGTGGAAAAACTTCCACTATGGGGATTTCGTCAGAATCCAATCATCTGAAAGAGTATAAAAACGGGCCAATGAAATGCCAATGAGTTGGCAGCGTCAGCGTGCACAGCTGTCTTGAATGACAATCAGTGTGGCATAAAAGGCTAGCATGTGCTCAGCAACGCTATCCTTTTCTAGCTGAAGAGGCTTTCACACTCAACAGCTAAGGGACAATCATTGTGGCGAAGGAACATAGCATTTCCGTTCCCCCCCTCGGGGAACGAGGGTTACTTTAGTAACCTGAGCGTTCCCCTTCGGGAGGGGAACTTCAATGCTATGTGGAAAAACTTCCACTATGGGGAAATTTATGGAAAGCGCCACAACGAAAGAACCTTACCATGTCTCCAGTGAGGGGCGCGCCACGCAGTAGTACGAGCGCACCTGCATCGCTGGAGACACAGTCCTCCAACGTGTCCCCTGGCCCTTACTTACCCTACTTACCTTTTCTGGTTTAGATATACTTTTCGGGGAGTCGTAAGATACACCTAGTTAATTTCTAGGAATTTTAGATACGACAGTACGTTGGGAAAGCGTTCAGTCCCGATAGGGAGGACGCTGCGGAGGCCACCTGCTGCCCGGGGAGGGGAGACCTGGTGGCAAGTAGTATATGGACTAGCCCTGAGAAGGGGGAGTGCACATATGAAGATGGTTAGCGGGGAGGGAAGACACGAGTCCGCCCCGGAGGGGGGAACTACATCGTGGCTGAGTGAGCATATGGGATCGCCAGCGGGGATCACACATAGCAGGCACCTATACCCAGAACGCGGGATGACCAGCGGGCATACCTACAACGTAACGGGCCATCGCCTGACTCCTCCGCTGAGTCAGGTGGTGGGGGCCTCGGAGGAACTCTGCAGGGTTCGCCAAGCGGGGAACTCGACTGACAAAGCGAGAAAAGCGCACGTATCTCTGTGTTAGAGAGAAAGGCGCAGCAAGCGTTTTACAACACCTAACCGAATTTCCTCATTCACCGCTCGTGAGGAAATCAGTTCACTCGAAGATAAATCTCACAAATGCTCAGGTGTCGCCCAGCCCGCAGCTCTACAATGTCTGTTAGAGAGGCGCCGCGTGCTAACGCCCAAAAGGATGCGCGCTCCGAGTGGAGCGCGCTCCGAGTGGGGGACACGGCTCGCCCTAGCTCGATGAGCGAGGGAGATGGCATTCACTGTTCAGTGGGCCAACCTCTGTTTAGATATGGCACTTCCCATCTGCCAATCACCGTAACAGATAAAGAGCTGCTCAGAGGATCTAAGCTCTGAGTACGGTCCGTTATAATACGCAAGCGCGAACAGGACACCGCAATAAAGGGGCTGGGTCTGCCTCCTCCGTGGGCAGCGCTTGCAGGTTCACTACATAGTCTAAACGAGCGCTGTAGGAACCTAGGGCACCTAGGTGGGCCGGGGTCTCAGGTAAACGTGAGAGTGGGCCGGCCCAAAACGCTGGCACATTTCGCTGACCGAAAATGCCTCCAGATACCCGCCCATTTGACCGATGCCAACGCGACCAGCAGAGCTGTCTACCTGGACAGAAATCATATAGATACTGAGTCGAGTGATCGAGCAGACTTCTCCTAAGAGAGATCTTCAAATGGGTAAGAGAGGGGACAGGATATATATCTACGTCTCGCGCCTCTGGGGACTGGATGATGAGGCGATGCTTTCCCAGCGCGCCGCCATCGCCGCATCCTCAGAGCGGGGATGATCGCCACGCCAACCCCTCAGTGCGGAGGGGACAGCCTTGGCTCCAGCCAACTGAAGGAGGACAGCATCACACTGATCTGGCATGTTTGGGGTTTCCTTCTCGGAGAGAAGTACACCACACAGCGAATAGACTCCACATCAGGGCATAGGCATGCCTCATAGAGGGTGCTCTAGGCCTGAGTGATGGTGTTAACCACCTAACGGTAGGTCACCTAAGTCCTCCGAGCTCCATCTATGGGCCACACGTGATGTCCATAGAACTGGGCGCGGGTGCCAAACGGTGCCTGTCCCTAAAGAAGAAGTTTCTTCCATGGGACATGCCAGGGAGGGGCCATCACGAGGAGAAAGCTAGAATACAGGTTTGATTGGGCCTGAGAGGCGCAATGCATAGACCTGTTCCTCGTCCTCCCTGACTTTACACAGCATCTGTGCGAGTAGGCTCACTGGAGAAATGCGTATTACGCACGCCCCGGGGCCAGCTGTGTAGCCAGTGCGCAGAACGCACCCATAACAGCTGGACAGTCGGGGGTGGAGCCTCCATTCTCCCAGGCGAACTGCCGTGAGAGCGCAGCGGCTGCACGGTTGAGCTCGGCGGGGAAAAATGGAATGCAGCGATTGCGCCGCGTATGACTCCGGGGGAGCAGACGGCGAGCGAGCTGAGACATGCGGCGACAGCGAATATCTCCCTTGCGGTTGATATACACCATCGCCACCATGCTGTTCGTCCTGACCAGCACGTGTTTCCCTTCTAACACCGGTAAAAAACGGTGCAGCGTGAGATACACTGGCAACAGCTCCAGGCAGTTAAGATGCCAATGCAACCAGTTTCCTACCACGGAACCACAGCTGCATGCCCGCAACACACGGCCCCCCAGCGTGAACTGGAAGCATCCGTCAAACGACGACATGCCTGGACGCTTGTTCTAGAGGCCCGCGGGCCTGTAGAACACAGGGTCCATCCAGAGGCTGAGGGCGCGGCGACACAGCGGAGTGACAGTCACCCGGTGCGCGCTCGCGTGCCATGCGCGTCTAGGGACCCGATCGTGAAGCAAATGCTGAAGTGGTCTCATATGGAGCATCCGAGCGGCGAGACCGCGGCTGCGGATGTCATATGCTCCAGGAGCCTCTGAAATAATATCAGTGGGACCACATTTTCCTGTCGAACTCTCTCAGACAGGCCAGCATCAGCCCGGCGCGCTCTCGGGGGAGGCGCGCCGTCATGGTGATCGAGTCCAGCTCCAACCCGAGAAAAGAGTTGCTCTGCACGGGGGCGAGGCTGCTCTTTTCTCGGTTGACCTGAAACCCCAATTGGTCGAAGTGCCGAAACACCCTGTCTCTGTGCGTAATCAATTAATCCCGCGAGCGCGCTGAAATCAGCCAGTCGCTTGAAACAATTGAGTATGCGGATGCCCGCAAGCCGAAGCTGGGGCACCCTCCGCGAGCTTGGTGAAAACCCGCGGAGACAGAGAGAGCCAAAAGGGGAGGACTTGTACCGCCAGACTCGACTTCAGACGCAAACCGCAGGAAACCGACGGTGGCGTGGAAGTATGGAGACATGAAAGTACGCGTCCTTCAGGTCTACTGCTGCAGACCAATCCCGAGGACGAACGCTCCGGAGGGTGCGCTTCTGCGTAAGCTTTCTGAACGGCAGCTTGTGAAGCCAGCGGTTCAAAAAGCGCAGATCAAGGATTGGCCGTAGCCCACCGCTCTTTTTGGGTACGATGAAGTGCGGGCTGTAAACCCGCTCTCCATCCCGGCTGGAGGGACCGGTTCGATTGCATCCTTCGCCAGGAGGACAGCAATCTCCTCTCGCAAGACAGGGGCGGACGCAGGGCTGACCCTGGTGAAATACACACCCGTGAACTTGGGAGGCCGTTTCGCGAACTGAATCGCGTAGCCGAGTCTGATCGCGCGGATGAGCCATTGCGATGGGCTGGCCCGCGCTAACCAGGCAGGCAGAGCCCTCGCAAGTGGCTTCGTCCGCACGATCGCTGACGTACCAGCGGTGGGGCAGCGCGGAGTGGGTGGGCTCAACCGGGAAGCACTGGGGTCCCACAGGAGAGCAGGAGGCAAGAGCTTCACTCTTGTCTCGCACCCGTACTCCGGAGGTGGGGCTGGGAGGGGGAGAGAAAGGAGACCGTTCTCTCTCGCTTCGCGAGCCACTGGCGAAGTGCACCGATCCTGCGAGCTGGAAAGCATAGCGTCCCAGACTGGCAGTGTTCGGGCTGTCACATCCGGGGAAGGGAAAAAATGCTCTTTCTCTGAGGTTTTGATAGCGTTTTTTAACGCTGTTTAGAAGAAGAGCCCCGCCCTCCAGCGGGGAAAGAGCAAATTTCCTCCTCTCCAGATGGCCCGTCTCAGGGACGCTTCGCGGTTCGTTTACCGAACTTAGCGGCGCCCTGGGGCGGGGAGCGCTGGTTGCCTGCGAGATGCTCGGCGCAGCCGCTTGGCCAGAGGCGCAGGCGGGGGCGACCGAGCAAAGCCGCAGGCGGGCGCTCTCGGCGTGAAGCAGTGGATGTGGATGGCTCGGCGGGGAGGAGCGGTTTTACGATCCCGCCGAGAGATGGTATTACCCATCGCCTCCGACTGCTCGCTCACCGGCGTGAATTCCTGGGCGAATTCACTGACGGTGTCGCCGAACAGGCCAGCCTGGGATATGGGTGAGCTAAGAAAGCGAACTTTGTCAGCATCACGCAGATCACCAGGTTTAGCCCGTGGTGGCGTTCCTGGGCCACTAATGTGACCATCGTCCTTCCCTGGGGCACACACAGCCGACTTCAGTCGATAGCTGTGCGGAGCTCATGCTCAGTCCTGGGTCGGAACCATCCCCGCGCAGCTGGGCCAGCGCCTGCGCTAGGGAGCGCTGGTAGGTGGCCGTAGCATGCATGGTGAGGGCGGAGGCGCACGCAGCGCACTGCGTGGGCTTCCTGTGCACATCCAGGAAGAAGGGGACGTGGAGGCTTAGAAGGTCTTGCCTCCTTTATCTCCTCCACATCACACCCCTCTAGTCGGTCCGTCCGCGGGGCTGGGGGATAAACCATCTCCAGACCCACGGCCGAAACAGCCTGGGAAGCACGGCTGCAAAGTCTGCTTCTGGATTCGACGCCACGCCCATCATCCCGGAGGAAGAGAGCAGGTTCGAATCCTCATCAGACAATGACAACCAAGCCTCCAAGGATGGTGAGGATGAAAGCGCACGCAGATCGGGCAGAAAAAAGTGCCCTCCAAGACTGCGTGAGCTTACTGCGCACTTTCCGGGAAGAAGGGGACGGAAGGCTTAGAAGGTCTTGCCTTCTTATATCCTCCACATAACACCCATCTAGTCGGTCCGGCCGCGGGGCTGGGGGATAAACCATCACCAGACCCACGGCCGAAACAGCCCGGGAAAGCACGGCCATCATGTCTGCTTTTTAGATGCCAACACCGTGCTCTCCACCCCGGAGGGAGGGAGCGAGCGGGTTCGCATCCTCATCAGACAATGACAGCCCATCCTCCGATGCAGCGATGGACATCTGATCCTCGGTGTCATCAAGTGAGAGGGCGACCACCCGAGGATGGAGCGCTTCTCTCACCTGAAGCTTGGATGGAGCGCGTGGAGGAGCGAGAGGTCCGCGAGCCCGAGGGCGGCGGATTTACTCCCACTGAAACCCTCAGATCTGCCCGAGTGCCAACCGCAGTGCGGGGGGACAACTGGGGTGGGTCGCTCTTTTGCAAGAGCGAGCCGCGATCTTAACTGCGCAGCAGACATGACATCACAATGATGGCATGCACTGCCCGCGAGCACCGCATCAACATGCTGGACCCCCAGACATGAAACGCAGTGCTCGTGCCCATCATCCGGGGACAGGAAACCACCGCAACCAGAAACGCACGGTCGGAGCGACGTCTTGAAAAAGACGCGCTGCACAACCGTGTTGCTCTTTTAGGAAACTTGCTTCCTATATACATACCGCTCTTGGAGGACCGGACCCAAAGGACGCCAGGCAAGGGAGAACAACCCAGCTCGACCATCTGCCACTGCGTATACACGCTCTGGACCGGGAGAAGCTGCTTCTCGATCTCTCTCTGTAGACACAGGTTGGAGATACCCTCATAGACTCTCTCAGAAGCTCGTGAAAGGCTCTGAAAGCGAAAAGGATAGCGTTGCTGAGCACATGCTAGCCTTTTATGCCACACTGATTGTCATTCAAGACAGCTGTGCACGCTGACGCTGCCAACTCATTGGCATTTCATTGGCCCGTTTTTATACTCTTTCAGATGATTGGATTCTGACGAAATCCCCATAGTGGAAGTTTTTCCACATAGCATTGAAGTTCCCCTCCCGAAGGGGAACTATTATGTTTAGAAATGTGTTGAAAAAAATCTGCTCTCCGTTAAACAGAAATTGGGGAAAAAATAAACAGGGTGGCTAATAAGTCTGACTTTCAATTATGTATAATATATGCATATACAACAGTTCTGTCTGGTTCTTGAATCTGATTGGCTGATAGCTGTGTGATATTCTGCCAGTAACAACACTCAACCAGCCTCTTCACCCTCGTGTATTACTCTGCCCACATACAGCAACAAACTGAGAACACTCTACAGTTTGACAAATATTACTGCTGTTGGACAACATAATGTACTTTTGAGGCTTTTTTAGTCGAGAATGTAGTTGTTTAGATTTCAAATATGCAGTTTATTTAGAAGGATAGTGACTATTTTAAAATATTTATAATTTCTGAGAGACAGCGCATCATTAGACACCATTAGCCTGTCTTTGAGCAAAGACGGTTGACGTTGTCTATTCACAAGATGGCGACAGGACCGCATAATAAGCCCTTAGAAGATTAAAACTGCATAATTTCTAACTACAGCTGACCAAATCATTATTATACTGGTAAATGATAATCTAAGTCAATCTCTCTCTTTTGTATGTTGTAGTGCTGTATTTATACCATATAACTGTAGTGTATTGAGTGTGAGATGGGACTCGCATATCAGGAATGTGTGTTGTGTTGGCAGAAAGAAAGAAGAAATGCTTCATGTGTTTAGCATTTTTTCTTATCGCAAACACAACAGCAATCTGGTAGTGATTAATTATTGTGATATCCCCAGAGAAATACTGTAGACTGTAATAGACTGTAGTACTGTAAGGAGATATCTCTGTAGACAGATGGCATTTCATGTCACGTTCAGCCTTATAATCTTAAAATGTCAGCAAAATCACCTGTTTTGTCATCATTTAGACATTACGCTAGAGAATCATTCAAACACTAGCTCTAAAGTGACGTTGTTGAATTAGTAGTGGTTTCTGCTGTTCTGACATCAGCTGCTGATGTGAATAAATGGCGGAAGAAAGTAGTTCCTAATACAAAAGGGTTTTTAGACTCTCCGTGTTTGATTTTCTTTTTTATATACACGATTGTGCCGCATATATCACACTCGTAGCAGTGTATTGCATTCGTATTGCCAAACAAAAAAAGCAAGTCTTTCCACAGAAGAAAAATATAATAGAAAATACTGTGGAAAAATTAGCTTGTTCTGTAAAACATCATTTAAAGAGCCCCTAGGGTTTTTGAAAATGACCTTCCATGCGCCATGTGATCATCACCCACCACTGACGTTTAAATATCCCCATTTCAAAGCATTTATTAAAAAAAAGATCATTTATTTAACAATTTGTGATAACAAAATATTCATTTCATAAAGACTGTAATACTGTGTGATGCATAAATTAAAAGCACATGCATATTGTCGTTGCTCTAGATGTCTCACTTCCAAAGTGACACTCGCCTGTTTAACTTTATTTTTAAGTGCATTAGGTGGACATAGCAAACATACTGAATTTTCTCGGAAACATATAGTAGGAGGGTCTCTGTTGTGCTTGGGGGTGAAAGAGTGAGAAACAAACATTACACAGTTATATGCAATATAGGCTCGCTTGTCTACGACCCGTTAGTATTTATTCAGAGATTAAAGGCGTTTAAAGGTAATCTGTACAGAGCATCGTTGTGTACAGAACATGGTTAGCGGGTTTTGGGCAGCCGCTGCAATCGGATACTATACCAAAGTTGGCGACTTGGGGGTGTTACAGTACAGACTGTACCAAAAAGCTGAGGACCTTTGGGTGGTGAAATTAAGGGAGTTTTCAGATAGAAATAACAAAACGGGAGGGTGGCGGGAGATGGGTCTGAAATACGGGAGACTTCTGGGAAAAATGGGAGTGTTGGCAGTTATGCTCACACACTGCACTCTGACTACTTCAAAATTGTTGATAAGCTGTGGTGGGCATTTCACTCTGGCTCACGCTGAACGCAATCGACCAATCACAACAGACTGGGTCATCAGACCAATCAGCGCAGATTAGCATCGCACTAAGGAACAAATGAATTGCTGAACGAATCATATGGGAGTCATTGGGATAATTAGGTAAAAATAAATGCATATTAAAAGAAAATGAAAGTGTTTTCTGACCTTCCACGCATATCAGACTGTTGTTGGAGACCCCCAAAACCAAAATATGACCTTTTATAATGCATAATAGGGGCTCTTTAAAATTGTGCATGAGAGCTAATCATTTTGTTTTCAGTTAACAATACAATTGCAGTTTAACGGTGAGGTGGAAGTAAAGGAGTAAACCTTATAAGAATGGCAGATAGAAAATATGTTTAGCCTCATTATCCTTATATTAACTAACCTGCCTTAAACATTGAGCAGGATGAGCTGTCCATCCACCTCCAACTTCCTCTCCTGCGGAAGAGAATGAAACACCAGTCAGTGGCACAGTTTAATTTTTAGCCCATTGTAAGTCAGTTGTGTTGAATGAATGACACGAAACTGCAAAGATTCTGCAAACTAAAAGGGTTTGCGCAATTCAGCTCTTTCACAAAGTGAGCTTAAAATAGTTCAGGGCTCTCCTTTCTTTTGGTGTACTGTAAAAAGTGATTAGTTTTACAAAAAAGTGAGTTAATCATTGATTAGTTGACTTTAAATAAAAAAGTGAGAAAACCCATTGGATTAAAATGATAAAAAAATGACCTTTGCTGCTTGTTCAAACTACTTATGTAAAATAGTTGAATCAATACATTTCTTACGTTTTTTCAGAACAACTTAATTGTTTTATGTTCAATCCACTTAAATTTGTAAAAACAATAAAGTTACCTTAGTTTGTGTTGGGACAACATGAAGGAATTGTGTGGAACTCAGGATTTTTTACAGCGTAAATAAACTGTGCATAATTACAAATATTTAGTTAAGTTAACTTAATTCTAAATTACAATGGGGGGCAACCCAGTGGCGCAGTAGGTAGTGCTGTTGCCTCACAGCAAGAACGTCGCTGGGTCGCAGGTTCGAACCTCGGCTGGGCTGGGTCAGTTGGCGTTTCTGTGTGGAGTTTGCATGTTCTCCCTGGGTTCGCGTGGGTTTCCTCCGGGTGCTCCGGTTTCCCCCACAGTCCAAAGACATGCAGTACAGGTGAATTGGGTAAGCTAAATTGTCCATAGTGTATGAGTGTGAATGTGTGTGTGGAAGTTCCCAGAGATGGGTTGCGGCTGGAAGGGCATCCGCTGCGTAAAATCGTGCTGGATAAGTTGGCGGTTCATTCCGCTGTGGCGACCCCGCAAGGGACAAAGCCGACAAGAAAATGAATGAATGAATGAATTACAATGGGTTTACTCACTGTATTAGGAAAATTAACTAATAGCTTTTTTAAAAGTACACCTTTCACACTGCAAATTTTAGATAGTAGATTTAACTACCTTAGAGTTAAAATTAGCACTCCTTCAGAGTTTATATGGGAACCACTATAAAAGTGTTAAAATAACACTTTTGAAAAAGTTTACATTATCAACACTTAGAGAGTGATAATAAGCAAACTCTTATAATGTAAAATATTAATACCACAAAAGATCATATAAACACCAAGAGTTATGTGTTAACACTCTTAAGTCAAATTTTCAACACCGCACAAAAATAAAAATATAACTTGTTTAATATCAGCAACACTTTATTAACTATTCGGTTAATGTTTAAGGAAAACAATTCAAAATTTCTCGTATTTTAACCAAAAGGAGCAGTTTTAAGACAGCTTTATTTTCTTTAGTTTTAATGTAACATAGCTAGTACAGAACAAAATAAAGATGAAAAATGATGCTTTTTTGTGAGATATTTAAAACTAACGTATATATATAACCATTTGGATGTCAAATGTCTATATACAAACATTTTAAGTACTTTTACTCACTAGTTGCTTCTTCTCATTGCTCCTTGTGGCAAAAGAAAATAGCATCTGGAAAAATCCTCCAGGGATATTGCTGCATAATTTCCCGGATGTAGCAGTCAACACTGTATTAGCGTTAGATACATGTAACTCTGTATGACAAGGAGGCAAATCAGCTTCTAACACTGAAAGGGTTATTTTATCTTTATCTAACTCTAGAATTTCAACACTTTACTCTGAATTACCGCAACACTCAAAATTTAACACTAATGAATTTGCTGTGCACTCTCTCCCCTAGTATATTTAATGTCTTTTCCCACATGAAAAAAAATGCTATATAACATACTAAATACTACAGTGTTTTTGAACCGCACTATAGTAAAGTACTTGAATTAATCTGTCATGGAAATTCTGTGGTAATACAGCAACTATAGTAATTACCCAATTCTTTTCCTATGACTATAAGATATATTGATACACACAGTATACCACAGTACTTATTACAGTTGATCACTACACTATAGTTAATACATGCTGTATAGGGTAAGGTTAAGTTTAACTCGTTTATCCTAAATACACACAATTCATTCATTTTTCTCAGCATATTTAAGGCCGAAAGTGTGAGTTATAAATAATACAGTTACAATGAATCATTTACATAAGCAATATTTTTATCAGGCCCCATGACATGGAAATCTTTTACGAATATATGATTTAACATTCTGCAATTACATTTATAGAATTGTATAACTTTCACAATTTTTAGAGACTTGATGAAACATTGTTTATTTTTTATTTTAAGATGGCAGTTTATTTTCTCACCACTTCATTTTATGTTGTCCTTGCAATACATTTTATGATAATATATCTAATATGCATAATTACATGCAACTGGCCCTAAACCTAACACACATTCTAGCCCTAATTATATAGTGAGCACATGTAGTTAACACATGTAATTAATATCACTCAGCAGTTAAATGAATAGTTAATAAAAATAAAGTGTAACTTAATATTTTTGTAGTAATGAAGTATTTATATTTATAGAGACTAGTCCATGTGTGTACAATGGCACTTTTGATTCATCCAAAAATGCCAAATTCATTGATATTGTTATACAATAAGTTGTTATGATTAACATAAATGATATCCTTTTAAACCTCAGATTCATCAAAGAATCCTGAAAACTGTAGCAAATTTCTGGCAAAAATATTAGGTTTACAATATATGAAATGATTCTTGAACACATGATTATGACATTATTGTTTAAAAAAAGTCATTTATTTAACTCTGTCACTTATTTTTCTTTTCAGTGACTGAACTGAACCACAACATCACCAGTGTGATTCCAGAAAGTGGTCTTCTCATCATGCTGGGCTTTATTTTGGGAGGAATCGTCTGGGGAGCTGACAAAGCGCAGACTTTTAAACTCATCCCTGTTAACTTCTTCTTTTACCTGCTGCCCCAGATCATCCTGGATGCCAGTTACTGCATGCCAAACAAACTATTCTTCGGCAACCTGGGAGCCATTCTCGTCCATGCCATTATCGGGACATGCTGGAATGCGGGCACAGTTGGCATTGCTTTATGGGCTTGCTATGAAGGGGGCGCAATGGGTAAATCTATTCTATTGCTGTTTAAATATGATTTTAAATAATAATTGCATTCACCAAAGATGCAATATATTAATGGTCTGCGTATAACTGTACCCGACCGCTCCTGCTGTTTTTCACTCTTTGTTCACTTCTCTGTCAGCTCAAAAGGAAAGGTGTCACAGATAGAAAAAAATAAATAATTTAATGTAAAATTCATTTAAAATTCCTAGTTGAACATCATTTAAGGACAGCACATCCACACTTTGCTCTGTCATAATTACTCTGTCACTCATCGACAACCTGCCTGTTCTGAGTGCAGTTATGCACATGCTGCGTGCACAGACCCGCAAATGAAATGCATGAAGCAGAAAGGCCTAGACCATCCATACAGTACAGGCTGTATGGACAATATGGATGAGCCTTTCATATTGATTATCAGTTTCTTTATCAGATATTCATCCAGTTTAAAGCACGGATATGCTTTTCTGAAAGGACGTCAAGATCTTGATCTACTGTATTGTCTGACTGCTTGCTCCCTTTAAGGTTACACAGTTCTGACCGCCACCAGATTCTATGCGGAAAATCAATCCTGCGTTGCAAGAAACCTGGTCGGGTCCATTAAGAATGACTTCTACAGTAAATAAATAAAAAAATCAATAATATATGTTTTTTAGTCAGTTAGTTGCTGCCTGAAATTTGAAGTTATATCAACAAGTAATAAACTTTACAAGTCATTTCAACTTACTAAACAGACTTAAAGTGTTAGTTCACCCAAAAATAAAAAGTTCTGTCAATAATTACTCACAATTATGTCATTCCAAACCCAGCGGGACTTTTGCTCGTCTTCAGAACATAAATTAACATATTTTAGCTGAAATCCAAAAGCTTTCTCAAGGATCCCGACTCGTTCAAATTCTAGAAAAATGCCCCAAAAACATGTTCAAAACAGCCTTCAGTGGTTCAACCAATATTATCCAGCTATGAGAGTAATTTTATGTCTACATGTAACAAAAATAACTTTATTCAACAGTTCCTACTCCTCAGTGTCAGTATAGGGCGCATGTTCACTTTATGAGTGTAAAGCTCAGTTGTGCTGCTTGGATGGGCCTGTGTTTGTTTCAAACAGAGGAAATCACTCTCATCTTCGTGCCCTATGCTGGTCAAAATAAATGATTATTATTTATCTATTATTTTCATTTTATGTGCACACAAAATGATTCCCATAGCTTGATAATATAGTTTTAACACACAGTGCATCTGGAACGTATTCAAAGCGCTTCACTTTTTCCACATTTTTGTGTGTTACAGCCTTATTCCAAAATGGATTAAAATTATTTATTTCCTCAAAATTCTACACACAATACCCCATAATGACAATGTGGAAAAATATTTTTTTAAATTGTTGCAAATTTATTAAAAATAAAAAACCTGAAAAATCACATGTACACAAGTATTCACAGCCTTTGCTCAATACTTTGTCGATTCACCTTTGGCAGCAATTACAGCCTCAAGTATTTTTGAATATGATGCCACAAGCTTACCACACCTGTCTTTGAGAATTTTTGCCCATTCCTCTTTGCAGTACCTCTCAAGCTCTATCAGATTGGATGGGAAGTGACAGTGTACAGCCATTTTCAGATCTCTCCAGAGATGTTCAGTAGGATTTAGGTCTGGGCTCTGGCTGGGCCACTCAAGGACATTCACTGAGTTGTTGCGAAGCCACTCAATTCATATTTTGGTGGTGTGCTTTGGGTCATTGTCCTGCTGGAAGATGAACCGTCGCCCCAGTCTGAAGTCAAGAGCACTCTAAAGCAGGTTTTCATTCAGGATGTCTCTGTACATTGCTGCATTCATCTTTCCCTCTATCCTGACTAGTCTTTCAGTTCCTGCTGCTGAAAAACATCCCTACAGCATGACGCTGCCACCACCATGCTTCACTGTAGGAATGGTATTAGCCTGGTGATGAGCGGTGCCTGGTTTTCTCCAAATGTAACGCCTGGCATTCACTCCAAAGAGTTTAATTTTAGTCTCATCAGACCAGAGAATTTAGCTTTTTATGGTCTGAGAGTCCTTCAGATGCCTTTTGGCAAATGCCAGGCAGGGAGTGGCTTCCGTCTGGCCACTCTACCATACAGGCCTGATTGCTGGATTGCTGCACAGATGGTTGTCCTTCTGTAAGGTTCTCCTCTCTTCACAGAAGAGCGCTGGAGCTCAAACAGAGTGAACATCGAGTTATTGATTATTACCTCCCTGACGAAGGCCCTTCTCCCCCGATCACTCAACTTAGATGACCGGCCAGCTCTAGGAAGAGTCCTGGTGGTTCCAAACATCTTCCACTTACAGATGATGGAGGCCACTGTGCTCATTGGAACTTTCAGAGCAGCAGAACTTTTTTCTGTAACCTTCCCCAGCCTTGTGCCTCGAGACAATCTGTCTTGGGGGTCTACAGACAATTCCTTTGTCTTCATGCTCGGTTTGTGCTTTGACATGCACTGTCAACCCTGGGACCTTATATAGACAGGTGTATGCCTTTTCAAATCATGTCCAATCAACTGAATTTACCAGAGGTGAACTCCAATTAAGCTGCTGAAACATCTCAAGAATGATCAGTGGAAACAGAATGTATCTGAGCTCAGTTTAGAGCTTAACGGCAAAGACTGAATACTTATGTACATGTGATTTTTCAGGTTTTATTAATAGTGTCTAAATTGTTTCCATACATTTACAGCAAAAATGTTAAATATTGTGTCTGTCAGTATATTTAAAGGAATAGTTGACACAAATATTTCCATATGCTTATACTCAAGTGGTTCTAAACTTTTATGATTTTTTTTCTTCTGTGGAACACAAAACAAGAATGTTTGCCATTGAAATCCATAGTATAGGAACTAAATAAAAATACTATAAAAGTCACTGACTGTTTCATTCTTCAGTATATTTTTCTTTGTGTCCAACAGAAGAAAGAAACTTAACAGGTTTGAAACAAGTTGTGATAAAACATGCCAGTGGTCATTTTTGTGTGAACAATCCCTTTAAAACATCAACTTAAATCTCATAAAAACAAGTTTTTATGTTATTTTAACTCATTACAATAAATTAATCATGTTTTAACTTCATTTAAGCTACTGTATATAAAACTTAACTTAAATGTAAGTTAATAATAAGTTAATAAACATAAAGTTAATTGCATTTGACTTCAAAATTAAAGGAAGCAGCACATTTATTGTAGTGTAAAACAGTTAACCAACAGCTTGTCTGAACCTCAGGGACCCTGAACATCGGCTGTCTGCAGTTCTTGCTGTTTGGAGCCCTGATGTCTGCTGTTGACCCTGTGGCTGTGATTGCCGTGTTTGAAGAAGTGCATGTGAATGAAGTGCTTTACATCCTGGTGTTTGGAGAGTCATTGCTCAATGATGGAGTCACAGTGGTGAGTATTAGTTTTTGTGAACAGAGCTAAATGTCAGATTGTTTACCTGATATTATGTTTTTCTGTCACAGGTGCTTTATAATGTGTTTGATGCATTTGTGTCTCTGGGAGGCCCAAAGATTAATGCTGCAGAGATCATTAAAGGAATCGGTATGAATATAGAGCTCTATCTGACAACTTACTGTGCAATGGGTCCAAATTATTCAATTATTTTACATCTAACAGTTTGAAAACCTGCCCCAAATAACACACTAATATTATTTTAGAATCAATGAAATACTATGAAACTGTAGTTTTTTTCATTATATATATTTTTATTAATTGAATTTTAATGAAACCTTTAGTCATTTAGTCACGTGTTTTGTCATTTATACAGCTGTTTTTATTCATGTTTATTAAGTTATAATAACATTTAGAAACTAAATGAAAATGAGAAATGCTGAAAAGCTAAAAAAGCATTTATTATATTAAACCTTGTGTACTGTTCAAATTGACTACCCTTTCATTATGTTCGGGACTGTTTTTGCCCTATTGACTTCCATTGTAACCACATATTTTAATTGCAAAGCCTTGACTGTGCATGCATTCTTGTTTGTTGGTGGTTTTTCTGGTTGGTAAGAGGTAAAATTAGTCAGTAAAAAAAAAGTCATTTTTACTGTTGATCGTCAGTTAGCACCATTAAACCTTTAGATAGGCCTGTGCAAAAAGGTTTCTGGCTTTTATATGCAGTTCTATAGAGTAAAATTGTTGTGTGTTGTGCATAAATACACTTATTATGTTTACTTTGTTCTGAGAGCTGAGCTGCTTATTTTGATTTTTCTCAGATGTATCAAGTGCGCAAAGGTCTCTCTCTCACACAAACACACACACTGTACTCCATATAACTCCAAAGCCAGAAGCTAATTTTGTTTTGAACTCCGACTGATGATCAACAAGGCAGCACGATGGCTCAGTGGTTAGCACTGTTGCCTCACAGCAAGAAGGTTGTTGGTTCGAGTCCTGGTTGGGCCAGTTGGCGTTTCTGTGTGGAGTTTGTATGGTCTCCCTATGTTCGCTTGGATTTCCTCCGGGTGTTCCTGTTTCCCCCACACTCCAAAGACATGCGCTAAATACAGTAGGTGAACTGAATAAACTAAATTGCCTGTAGTGTATTAGTGTGTGTGTGAATGTGAGAGTGTATGGGTACTTTCCCAGTACTGATTTGTGGCTGAAAGAGCATCCGCTGCGTAAAACATATTCTGGAATAGTTGGCGGTTCATTCTACTGTGGTGACCCCTGATAAATAAGGGACTAAGTCAAAGCAAAATGTATGGATGAATGACAGATGATCAACAGAAAAAATTCCCAACAGGGAAAACCACTAACAATAATAAATACATAATAATATGCTGTCATGGTTTTGCAATCAAAAAATGTCATTATAATGGAAGTCAATGAGGCAAAAACAGCCACTAACATAACGAAACGTTGGTAAATTTGCCCAGATTGTATTGTTGAGTTTTTGAAAAATTTCAAAGCGTTTTCCCAATAAATTTGTCAAAGTAAGATTCGTCACCAAAAAGCTGTGGCCAAATTAACTCAAAATCACCCCAGAGTGAATGAAAACATCGCCAACAGCACACAAGGGTTAAATGACTATAATATATTTTATACCAATTATTTGATATTTGAAGCCTTTCAATTCCCTCTCCTATAGTTTCATTTGCTGTGGTGGCTTTTGGAGGCTCATTTCTCGGTGTTGTGTTTGCTGTCCTGACATCCATGCTGACTCGGGTCACTAAAAACGTCCAGATCATTGAAGCCGGATTCATCATTGTGCTCGGCTATTTGTCTTACCTGACGGCTGAGATGCTCTCGCTTTCTGCCATCCTTTCGTAAGATCTGCTCAATGAACTCCTGAAAAATAAAGATTTAGAAATTAGAGTGTGTTGTAAAGTTCACAGTAAATTACAGACTGTGTTTTTTTGTGTCTGACAGACTGACTTTCTGTGGTGTGTGCTGTCAGAAATACATCAATGCCAACATGGATGAGAAATCTGTCACATGTCTGCGTTACTCTCTGAAAGTGTTGGCCAACGGCTCTGAAACCATGATCTTCGTTTTCTTGGGAGTTTCGGCCATTGATCAAACCATCTGGGTTTGGAACACAGGATTCATCCTCCTCACCCTCCTCTTCATCGTGGTATTCAGGATGATGGGTGAGTTCAAGTCTTGAATTCATCGCTGCATAAAAAAAGTTTCTCATATGAGTCAATAGCAAAAAAAAGAAATATAAATGTATATATATTGACTAGTAACAATAGAATAATCACTTCTGTACTCTAATGAATGAGAACTAAGTAATAACAAGAATAAAATCTAGTATGTTTTTGTACTATTTAAAGAATAAGCACTAATAAATAAGTTCAAGTGCTTAATGGAAAATATAATTATATCTAAAAAATAATTAGTAACATGAAAAAAGATGTGCTTTATAGATGAAATGCTAAAATAGCATAATAACTGACTTAAACTGGCACATCTTTTTATTTACAGGTGTTTTCTTCCTCAACTGGATCCTCAATCAGTCTCGACTGATCCCTATTGACCTCACTGATCAGCTTGTGATGGGCTACGGTGGCCTGCGAGGAGCAGTGGCGTATGGACTCGCAGCCTCTTTAGATGAAAACAAGATCCCAGAGAAGAATCTAATGCTTGGCACCACACTGATTGTAGTGTATTTCACTGTCATTCTGCAGGTGCGACACTTCAACTATTTTTTCTGATACGTAAATATACTCTCAGAAATAAAGGTAAAAAATGGTCAATAGGACCTTTTTTAAAAGGTACACTTTTATACCTAACAGATGCACTTTAGTAACTTAAGCGTACACATTTTGTACTTTTTTGGTACTAGAGTTTGTACCTTTAACACCAAATGTGGACCGATAGGTACAATGTGACAGGTTTTCTACCTATATTTCTGAGAGTGTAGAAAATGCTTGTTTTCTCAGTGGGATCACATGTGGTTTTTAAAATGGGCCTTTTTTGAATTTCCAATTGTCCTAACCTAATGAACATGGTTTAACTAATTTGAAGTCAATATGTGTGTTCTTTTTGTAGGGTATCACAATGAAGCCATTGGTTAATTGGCTAAAAGTTAAAAAGGCAACGCAGTCGGATCTGACACTCAATGGAAAACTGAACAACAGGGTAACCATAATGCTTACTGTATCCCTTTATGTTTTTATTATTTTTGTTGCCTGTGAAGGCCTACATATCAATAACTTACTTTTATTTTACAAAAACTATACATATGCTAAACGCAACCCAGGCTTATTGGAAATATGTGCCCAGGGCTACATTTTTGTGAACCATGAAATACATTGCTCCAGCCACGTTTTGTTGCAGCTTGTGTTTACAAATCCACTAGAGGCCGCTGTGTACATTTCTGTGAATCTCAAATACATTTCTGGGCTATGTTTTCTCATACGTGCCATCGACTGATGCATCCATTCCTTAAACCCAACCGATAGTGTTTTCATAAGCAACCAAGAAGAGAAAAGTGCATTGCAGACTTTTACCATAATTTTACGTTGATTTTTTAAATTGGTTTCTGGAACCCAATCCAAACCTGGTCCACTCCGCATCCCAACTATCACACCATACAAGGTGAGCTACTGAGCATACTCACCGTGCCAGAAATTTTGTCCGTAGAGATAATCGGTCAAGGCAAACTCATTTGATTTTAGAGAACAGATGCATTTAAGTTATTTTAGATACTGCCAATAAAATGACTATAAGGATTCACCCCAAAAAATCAATTGTTATTACTCACCCTCATGTCGATCCAATCCCCTTAGACCAGTTCCTGGAGGGAGTTTAGTTCCAATCCTGCTTCAAGACACTTCCCTGTATATTTCAAACAAGCCTAAAAGACTTATTTTGCTTGATCAGGTGTTTAATTATTGTTAAATTCAAAGAAACTCCAGGAACTGAGCTTGATACCTTTGCCTTAGACTTTAGACAATCTTGGGAACCCAAATTAAGATATTTTAGATGAAATCTGAGAGATTGCTTTGGATATGTAGTACATTTAAAAGGACAGTTCAACTAAAAACTATTTCACTCCTGTGTGTGCATATCTGTAGGTTTTTGAACACACGTTGACAGGAATGGAGGACATCTGTGGCCGAATGGGAGATAACTGGTGGACGAGACAGTAAGCATTTCACTCTTGAAGAAAATATAGACAGAGTTAGTGTTTGAGGAAAGTTGCTTCATATTTTCACTCCTTCTCAGTTGGAATCATTTTGAAGAGAAATATGTTTGCTGGCTTCTAATGACGAGCAAGGCCAGAAAGCGCAATGACAAGATCTTGGATGCCTTCCACAAACTCAATGTTGAGGACGCCACCAAATATGTCAATGAGGTGAGAGTGAAACACAGTACTGTCAATTCTGTTGTAATATTTCATTTACTTGCTTACTTATTGTTTCTTTTTCCAGTACTGCCAATGGCTGGTGACTTAATAAGTATAAATATATACAAATATATATATTTTACATTTTTATAACCAATTATTATTATTATCATAATTCGAATTTTCAAAATGACACATTAATAATAATATTTATGGCTGCACGGTGGCGCAGTGGGTAGCACGTTCACCTCACAGCAAAAAGGTTGCTGGTTCGAGCCTCGGCTGGGTCAGTTGGCGTTTCTGTGTGGGGTTTACATGTTCTCCCCATGTTGGCGTGGGTTTCCTCCGGGTCCTCTGGTTTCCCCCACAGTCCAAAGACATGTGGTACAGGTGAATTGGGTAAGCTAAAATTGTCCATAGTGTATGTGTGTGAATGAGTGTGCATGGATGTTTCCCAGTGATGGGTTGCAGCTGGAAGGGCATCCGCTGCATAAAACATATGCTGGATAAGTTGGCGGTTCATTCCGCTGTGGTGACCCCAAATTAATAAAGAGACTAAGTTGAAAAGAAAATGAATGAAAGAATGAAAAATATTTACAATTAGTAATTATAAATTTGTATTTTATTTAAAATGTATATTTTATTAAAATTTTATGCAAGTTATTTAATTATTACTAAAAATCTAAATTAAAATGATAATTCTGACTTATCCAGTGAGGGAAATAAGTATTCAACACGTCATCATTTTTCCAAGAAAACACGTCTAAAGGTGCTGTTGACTTGACATTTTCCCCAGAGATTGATAACAACCAAAGAAATTCATATATGCAAAGAAAACAAATCTAATTAGTTTACAAATTAAGTTATGTGTAATAAAATTAAATGACAGGGGAAAATTATTGAACACATGAAGAAAGGGAGGTGTAGAAAGGCAGTGAAAGCCCAGTCAGCAGCTGAAATCTCTCAGTAATTCTTCAGCAACCCTCTGTCCTTCATCAGTGTAAAGTAATATCAGCTGCTTCAGTCCAACATCTACATTATCAGGATGATGAAGATGAAACCAGAGTGGACATTTCAGCAAGACAATGATCCAAAACACAGCCAAGGAAACTCTCAAATGCTTTCAGAGAAGGAAAATCAAGCTGTAGAATGGTCCAGCCAATCCCCTGACTTGAATCCAGCATAAAATACAAAATAAAGATCAGATTTAATAGAGGAGACCCACAGAACCATCAAGATTTTTACACTTTTTTTAAAGTCTGTAAAATAATCACACCTGAGCAATGCATGTGACTTCATTCTCCATATGAGAGGCATCCTTAAGCTGCCATCACCAAAAAATCCTTTTATATAAAGTATTAAATACAGTTCAGTAGTTCAGTACTTTCTCCTTGTGTCGTTTCATGGTTATTACACAACACTTTTTTCAGATTTTTTGGTTTGTTATATTTTTATATCTGTATTGTTTGGGTTTTTATCAAAATCTGGTTCAATTCCATGTCCACAGCTCCTTTAGAAATATTATTCCCAGGAAAAAACATGACATGTTAAATACTTTTCTCCCCACTGTATATGTATGTGCTATATATGTTTAATGTTTATTTGGATTTGCAGTTGGACAATGAAAACACTGCTATATTACTATTGTTTAACGTGATTATAAAAATTAAACAGAGCAATTCCATGCAAATGTCAACCTTGCCATGAAGAAAATTACGTTTTCACCAAAATACGGAAACTGTTTCAGGTTTTTTGGGGTAAGCAAGTATTTTACAGTACTTTAACAATACTCATAAATGTATCTGTCAATGTTTCAAACTATTATATTTAACTTTACCAAAATCACACAAGTGGCAATTTTACAGCTTTCACATCCATAACAGAGAGATGTCACATCCATAACGACACTTTTTCCTCATACATGCAAAAATGTCAAATAAAATAAAATCAATAATTTTTGTTCTATAGTGAGCCGACTCAGATCTGTTTGATTAGCATTGTTTCTTTCAGGTTGTGCAGTTTAATTGACAGAATTTCTGCAAAGTATGTCGTATACTGTAAACTCACAGACTTTTTTTGTCACATCCATAACGCATGTTTATTATCCTCATTTAAAGTATAAAAATTATTTACAGAGTGATATTTTTCTGCATCCACAACTCTGTGGTCAGTTGTTTTGGAAAATATAAACAGATATTTCAATATAATGTTAGCATATACTTTCTATGTGAATTTATGTTTTGAGTTTTTACTGCAAATGTCACATCCATAACGCTGGAATTGCTCAACATCTATATTTTGATATTCAAAATTTATCAGTAAGTATTTCAAAGTTATTTAATAGTAATTTCAATGCAATAATAAAATCACAAGCTGCCTTCAGACACATAAATGCTGTGTTTTGATAACACATTAATGTTTACACATAACACACAAATGTTTACATTGTGTTTCAGACACTTTGATGCTGCAACACAATGTCCCAACTTTTATAACACTGTATATTGGAGTGCTTGCCCTTGTTTTAAAGGGATCGTTCACCCAAAAATGAACATTTCCACATCATTTACTCACACTCAAGTAGTTCAAAACTTTTATAAATTTAATTCTTCTGTTGAACAAAAAACAAGATATTTTTGAAGAATATTCCAACATTCTTCAAAATATCTTCTTTTGCATTGGTCAAAAGAAAGAAACTGGAATTGGGAGGTGAGTGAATGATAACAGAATTTTCTTTTTTTGGCTTTCCCTTTAATGATGCATATAGACTGGAGAACTATGACTTCACCTTGTAGGCTAATCGCTGCTAGCATAAAACTGGTTCCCTCGATAAAATCCCTATAGGATTTTCCCATAGGCTTTTCGAAGATTGCAAATAATAAGCTCTGTGTTCAAACACAGTTCGTTACACTTACACGTTTTGTCCAACCGGATAATCCTCACATGAGAATACATCTTTTAGCACTTTTGGATTTTAAATGCAAACGCAAGAATTGAAAAGCTAACACTAGGCAATAAACGGACTACACTGACTTCAGGGCGCTCGCCTGTGACGTCAGCACTACTCTGCTACAGACAACTCTTCAAGCTTATTTTTAGAAATATGGTCAATGATAAAGATTTACTCTCTCGATTTTTTTATTTTATAATCCACGCTATATATTATTATCAAATAAATACGCAAAAACACATAGACCTTGCCTAGCCACGGACTTTATTTAAACGATTTAACTGAAATCCCATTTAAAAAACCCATTGACTTTGGGACGAGGGAATCGGAACTGCTAAAATGCTAACTCGCTTTCGGGTTTTTTCATACAAATTGACGTCATAGTTCCTATTATTATTTTATCAACAACTATGGCTCAGTTTCACAAACAGGGCTTAGCTTAAGCCAGGACTAGACCTTAGTTAACTTAGGCTATTTAAGCCACATTTATAAAATCAGCCTTAGAAAAATACATTACTGGTGTGCACCTGTAGACAAAAAATGACACTGACATATTTTAAGACATCTCACTGCAAGTTATTTTCAGTTGAGACAGCTCAAACATGCAATTTAATCCATGACTAGCCTTAAACCTTGTTTGTGAAACTGGGGATATACGTAATGAATATTTTACGAATTAATGTCCAATCTTGTTTTTTAGGGTGAAAGCAAAGGTTCTCTGGCGTTTATTCGTAGTTACGACAATGCCTCTGTAGACTTCAAGAAGAAGCTTGCTTTGGAGTACGCAGACATCATTCCCGATATCATGGCTGACATGTCCGAATATGACTTTGACATTGACAGTTTTCCTGTGACCTCTGTCATGTAAGTGTGTTCAAAGATTCCACACTCACAGATATTGCACACTGTTTATCTTTTCAATACTTGATTGCAGTTTCTCAATGTAAAAAAAGATCACCGTACACAAACGCTATGTTTTGACTACAATCGTTTGGATTTTTCAAATCCAGGAAGAACCCGATTCCATCTGTATCTCTGGATATCCATGAGCAGGACCGGAAGGGCATGTCAAACGACCTCAATGCCCATCATCTACTAGAGCAGCACTTGTACAAGAGCAGGAGAAATGTAAGGACTGTCCTGCTCAAACAATAGGATTTCAACTTTTACATTGTTTCCTTATTAATATTTGTCTGTTTAATCCAGCCCAATCTCACGAGGAACATTTTAGATATTCTCCAGAAAGAGGCTAATTCATATAGGCCCAGTTTCACAAACAGGGCTTAGATTAGGCCAGGACTAGGCCTTAGTTAATTAGGCTATTTAAGACACATTTATAAAAATGGCCTTAGAAAAACATTACTGGTGTACACCTGGAAACAAAAAAATGACACTGACATATTTTAAGACATCTCACCGCAAGTTATTTTGAGTTGAGACAGCTCAAACATGCAATTTAATCTTGACTAGCCTTAAACCTTGTTTGTGAAACCGGGGCATGGTTTTTAAAGGGAGACGTGCATCCAAACCGCACTCCTAACCCTACCCCTCATTGGGGGATGAGCAAATCACAGTAAAATGTATGAATGAAATCGTATACTATAAAGAAATGCTGTAAAATTTATAGTATTACTGGAAATTTTGGTTGCCAGTAATACTGTAAAAATTACAAGTGCACTGTAAATTAACAATTACAATTGTGCTGTAAAACTTCAGCACAGTTGTAATTGTTAATTTACAGTGCTCTTATAAATTTTGCCAGTAATACTGTAACAATTGTCACTAATTCCGTAAAATTTACAAGCGCACTGTATATTTATAATTACAATTGTGGTGTAAAGCTACAGCACAATTGTAATTGTTAATATACAGTGCACTTGTAAATTTTACAGTATTACTGGCAACCAAAATTGCCAGTAATACTGTAAACTTTACATAAATTTTTACAGTGTACAAATAATACCAATTAGACATCAAATCAAAAAGTTAGGAATTGCCGTGAGATTGCGTTGGCATAATCATAATCTCATTCCATCCAAATCAACAGAACCGTGCCACTTACAGCCGCAGTCACTACAACACCTCAGAGAATCCAGACGAAATGCAGGAGATCTTCCAGAGAACCATGAGGAACCGTCTGGAGTCCTTTAAGTCAGCTAAGATGGGTGTCAACCCTGCCAAAAAAGTCTCTAAACATCCCAAGAAAGATGCACCACATAAGGTATACCAAATTAAGGGTCATTCCCTACTTTAGTAAGAGTAAAGGCCCCGGTATACTTCAAATGAAGTCCTATTTTGTTCTTCATTTGAAGATAAAAAAAAGTTTGAAAAGGTTGAGTGACAGTATATTGTTTTAAACACACTGACACCCCTGCACTGTAGTTGGAACACAGCCACTGATTGTGTAATTACCACAGACCAATGGTGCCTCAAATGTGTTCAGGAGCCAAAACAAACTACCCCAAAAGTTTGCTTTGGTGAGCAGTTTCAAACTGAATTTTGTCCGAAATGATGTCATTTCAGTTTGTCCTTTCTTTTGAAGTATACAGAAACTTTAAGATCTTAAATGGTTAGTTTACCCAAAAATGAAAATTGTTATTAATTACTCATCATCATGTTGTTCAAAACCCAAAGTCCTTCGTTCATCTTCAGAACATAAATTAAGATATTTTAGAAGAAATCAGAGAGCTCTCTCATATACTCCATGGACAGCTATGATCCAAAGGGCCCTATAATTCTCATTCTTTATCCTCGCACTGCAGATGGTCTGTTTAACTGTTTTCTCACTAGTGAAGCGTTCAGTTTTTGCACTTACAAAGTCCGCCATGTAAATAGCAAATGCGCCATGGTGCGACACAACTGACTCTTAAAGGGAATGTGAGAAGAGACTCTGATTGGTTCAATGCATGTTATGCTCAAAACACACCCATAACTCATTAAGTGAATAAGCTCAACCCTGTTAGACCATGCGCCAGGGCGCAAACCGTATTTTTCCATCATTAAAATAGCAAAAGTGGATTCGGACACGCCCTTAATGCTTTTGCACCATGTGCTTTAGACTTTGTGCTAAGATCGTTAAAATAGAGCATTCAGTCTAGAAAATAACCACAACCCTCAAAACAGACCATATGTCTATATATGTGACCATATGTCACTTTCTTTTCCTCAGTAATATCTTAATTTGTATTCTGATGATAAACAAAGGTCTCAGGGGGTTGGAGAATCCAATTATGAGGGCAATTTTCATTTTTTGGGTCAACTAACCCTTTCATTTACAGTACATTATTTCCTGCCACAAAAGAAGACTAGACAATATGGATTATATGAAAACATAAAAATAAAAGATTAAAAAACAAATGTGTTAAATTTAGTGGGTTTGTTTTTGTTTATAATGTTATATCAAAAACGTATTTATGTATATTAAATAATGTTTTATTTAGCATTTCCAATGTGTATTTTTAGCCTAACGGAAAGCCAGCAGACCCAAACAGAGACCATCTTTATGGCGATGAAGGTACATTTGATACATGATTGATCAATCAATCAATCAATCAATCAATCAATCAATCTATCTATCTATCTATCTATCTATCTATCTATCTATCTATCTATCTATCTATCTATCTATCTATCTATCTATCTATCTATCTATCTATCTATCTATCTATCTATCTATCTATCTATCTATCTATCTATCTAATCTACCTGCCTGCCTGCCTGCCTGCCTGCCTGCCTGCCTGCCTGCCTACCTACCTACCTACCTACCTACCTACCTACCTACCTACCTACCTACCTACCTACCTATCTAACTATCTATCTATCTATCTATCTATCTATCTATCTATCTATCTATCTATCTATCTATCTATCTATCTATCTATCTATCTATCTATCTATCTATCTATCTATCTATCTATCTACTGTATCGCTGTCTGTAAACATCACTTTAGTTTAGAACTTGTAACAATTAAGTTCTAAGTACAAAGCCAGCATTGAAGTAATATAAAAACTTTATAAATAAACCACATATTTAAACAGCTATTTTCTTGCTTCAAAAACTTTGTAAAATAAACTTAGAAAAATAATTGTGGGTTCTGTTTATGGTCATCTATCAAGACACTTTTGATTTCAATTTTCCCACTAGACTTTGAGTTTTCTGCAGACAGTGCCTCTAGCAGTGAAAATACCGGTCAGTTCCCCAGAAGAGTCATAAACACACCTGGAGGTAATAATCTTTTGTGGCTGCATACCAAATTTATGTGACTGTTGTCTCATATACAGTACATACATCATGTATCATGTGCATCGATATACATCATGTCATCATCATCATTACTCTAATTCCTGCAGCCGGTGTGGATAATCCAGCATATATCTCTGAACTGGACACCTCTCCAGCCATGCGAAACCCACCCTGGCAAACAGAGACAGGCATCAACGCAGCCGTGGCACCTTCCCAAAGAGCTCAGGGACGACTGCCCTGGACGCCCACTAACCTGAGACATCTGGCGCCGCTGAGAGTGAGCAGTCGCTCCACAGACTCCTTCGCCATGCCTGAGCCTGCAGCTGACGAGGAGACGCCTGAGGAAAAGCCTGCAACACATCATACTAGACTGTAAACTGATATCTTTCCATCCATCAACATGCACCTGCTGAACATGTGACAGGGTTAATCCTTTAAAACTGACACAGTTTTAAACTCAGAGATCATAGGGAATCATAGTTGTGAGACATAGACATGTGAGGGGGTAAATAAAATAAATAATGATTCAGATCACTTGCTTTACACTATATGAAAAAGCACTTAACACAAAAAATGTTTTTTTAGCTTAGCACAACATCAAAGTACAGCAATTTATGAAAATAACACCATATTTTACCCCAGATTTAGGGATGCACTGGAATCAAAATTCCTGGATGAATGTTTTTGCGTGTTTTTTTTTTTTTTGGTGTGTGAGTTTTTTTTTACATTTATTTTGCCGTTTTTTCTGCCAAAGCATAAATCAGTTAGTCAAAATGTGTTTTTAACTATCTTGTCTTTCTTTTCAAACAATAAAAAACAAGTAAAAAAGTACAACTGAAGTTTTATTTAACAATCCAGCAGACGGTATATCAAAATAATATTAAATGTGTAAAATTATAATATTTATGTAATTAAATAAACATTTAACAAAATTCTTATGGACATTTATCTTATTCTGTACAGTGATAAAAGCTATGTAAATTAGCTTTGCAATTGAAGAACACAGACATTTACCGCTGAAATTGTCTTATTTCTCTTCATGTTTTATCAATTAAAACATTCAAATGTGCTTTTTACACATAAAGTCATTTTTACATATGAATAGTGTCAACATTTCTAGCTAGATTCCTTTTATATATGTGATGTGAGCAAGATCACGAGTAGCAGTAGTATGTAGTAGCAGTGGTATGGCTGTATATCGGCACTGGTGGCTCGATTTCGCAGGCCGGGTGCCTTAGTGTCCCACCAGTGATGATATACAGCCACACCGCACTGCTACAAGTGTGATGTTGCGTTTATACATCAGTTCAACAGCATAATCGTGTATTTAAAAAAAAAAATCAAACACTAAAAGCCTCAAAAACCCTTTTGTAAGAGGAACTATTTTCTTCAGCAGCTGATGTAAGAACAGCAGAAACTATTGCTCATTTACTAACGCCACTTCAGAGCAAGTATTTGAGTGATTCTTTAGCGTAATATCTAAAGTGATAAAAAAAACAGGTGATTTTGCTCACATTTTAAGATTATAAGGCTGAACGGCAAGAAATGACATCAGTCTACAGAGATTTCCCAGTATTTCTCTGTTGCAATCGGGAGATCACAATAATTAACCCTGAAAAGGCCAAAGCAAAGCAAACACTACCAGATTACTATGACATAAATACAGCACTACAAAATAAAAAAAACAGAGAGATCGACTTAAAAATGTCACTTACCTGTTCTGTAATGATTTGTTCAGCTGTAGTTTGAAACGTACATTGAAAAAATTCTGTTTTTATCACATCACGCAAAGGGTATTTTTTTTTCTATTTGCGTCTATGACGCATGAAAACGACTCCCATACATCAGACTTGCCTGATGTGGGTTTCCTAACAGTAAACTGACCATTTTATAATGCAAGCTGAACCTCCTTCAAGGACAGCGCATCTTCACTTTGCTCTGCCATGGTAAAGCCCAGTCTGAGGACTGTTATGCAGATGATGCGCGCACAGACTGTGCAAATAAAATGTACATGCGGAAAGCACTGGTTCATGCGTTCAGCATGTGTAACAGTCGGCTGTACCAGTGCTCAATAAGAATGAGAAAATCACAGATATGCTGTTCTGAAATAATGTCAGGACTGGAGAGCGCTATGTTAGACCTGTTCAGAGTTAACGACTTTTTAATACTGTTAAAAAGTTAGGTTTCACACACTAGGTTCAAAACTATTTTTGAGTGTACTCTTCTTTTATATACTGTATACTTTTCTTATATTTCTTATACTTTTCTTGTATATATGAAGAGTTTAGATGCGAAAACCTCTAAATGCTGTCTGAAATTTTCCTCTAAAATTAGCCTTTTTATCAAGCTTCTGTGTGTATGTTCAGTAACATCAATTTTATGGTAAAGAATAAGTCTTTTTTCTGGTCTTTAAAGAAAAATAACTCAACATAAACAAAAGAGGTTGAAAAAATGTTACATTTTAGATGTAAATTTCAGATGGCACTTAGTGGCTTGGAGAGCTCCAGCTGTTTTATTAAAAAACATCATATTTGTATCTATACTATGATTTAAATTTTTATTATTTTTTTGGGGGGGTAGGGGGGGGGGCTGGCAACAACAGCTGTTGTTGTTGTAAAAGCTGTTAATGCACTTTATCACACTGACACCTAAGAGTTAACAGTTTGTCAACGTAGATTACACTTTTAGACATAATTTGTCTTTGCAAACTATGTGCCAAAACAGAATTAATAAGCAGCTGTCTATCAATTCTATATTCACCTTTTTTTCTCTATAACTAGTTATATGCAATTTTGAATTCTGCAAGTTGTATATTTATTATTTTATGGTCATTCTGCGGGTGATTATATTATCAAAATATCTGTTTCTGTATTTCTGTAACCTTACAATGTTTTTTCCTCAAAGCTATTCATGTTTCATTAGTGGAATGAAGACCATTCAAATGTACATCATTAAAGGCCTAGTTTAAGAGTAACTTTTTCAAGAATCTAACGCTTTATGAGAACTCTGTCATTTGAAATCAGCGCCTTTCCCGAATTATTTGAAGAATAGACTTATATTGTTTGAGAAGTCTGTGTAATACAATTTTTTTAAAAAAAGACAGATTTAAGCAAATAAAAATTTGCAAAGAGCACAAGAAAAATGGATTCAGTTTTTTTTTTTAACTAATATTAATTAAATATTTTAACAGGCTGTTCGCCTTAGTTAAGGGAAGGAATTAAAAGCCTCCAAGCTAAAAATGTCCGGTGAAGAATTTTTAAACAATAAAGCACCAATCATTATTATGTGTACATTGCGGAAAGACTGATGTGTAAATCATTACACAGAACAATTGTAAAAATCACAGAGCAGGATTTGAACAAACACACAAAACACCCATAAACTGTACAATTTCCCATTAAACTCTGAATTATTAACACACAACAAAGCACAAGATCAATGAACAGATAACCCGAGCAATACAATTACAGTATTTAGTCGATTTAAAGTTGTCATAAAAGTCAAGAGTTATTGTGCATTGACCTTTGCGGATTAAAAAATTGTAATAATAAAAATGAATAATACACTTTTTAACCTCAGTGCTGGGGAGTTTTGCTGTTTTCTACTTATAGCTTTTCTACTTATTGTTCAGTTCAGTAGGCAGCAAAGCTGTCATTTCAGGATCTATGATTAAAGCAGCACACACACACACACACACACACACACGTGCGGGTACAGACTGTTCAGATCACTTTCTTTTTTACGTCACATTCAGACAGGGCCAGATAAAGTAACACTTTAACTCAAAAGCGTGGAAACTTTTTTCCCTTCTTCTTTTTTTAAACTGGTGCATACCAAGGCCGTCAGAAGTAGCAAAACGGGATTATTTAATAGCCCTAAAAACATCATGTTTGCACTGTTAAAAGGTCGTGTCTGCATATGTTTTAATGTTAATTTAACATATTAAAATAAGTTAACAATGTTTCATCTTCATTCACCTTTATCTTCATTGAAGTTTTACAAAACTTAAAGTTGCAATGTAAAGTTGAAATTCAATGTAATGTAAGTTGAAATGATTTATAAAGTTAATTTGATTCAACATTATTAAATATGAGCGTAAATAAACATTGGCAATGATATACATCCCTTTATCCTGTGAAAGAAGTTCCACGTTAATTTGCCGCAAAACAATAGACTTTTTCACATTTCTTGGTTTCTCTGCAGCAGAAGTCATCATAGTTGGGTAAACTTAGAGCACAGTGAATGGCAGAAAACAACAAATAATTTTTTACAATTCTATTTGCTGAAATAATAAAAGAAAAACTTGATGATGGCGTTGTCAAGACTTTCAGAAAAAGGGGAAAAATAGTGTGAGATTGTGAGAACGTCAAATTTACTCTCAGCCTCATAGACGCTGCACTACAAACACCTCGCATAAGCGGTAATACGGTTTTTGTATTTTAACACAAAGATGGTATAATACATTCATAAATGCATATTAATGTTTATACGTGTTTTTATAAATTAATATAATAAAAACTTTCAAGGATTTAAGATTATGATGACCATTAAACAGGTCATAACAATCTTGTGAAAAGGGTCCATCCAATCAGGGACAAAACACTGATCTGAGCTGTACTAATTTACAAGCTCTTTTTTAAAATTTCAAGTTTGCAGAAAGACAAAACTGTCAGCAATGGCCGATTGTAAGCTAGAGCCCACACTAACCTACTACTAATGGAGTGTTTGTCCCAACCATCCGCATTAGCGATGCACAAAATTTCTATTTCTGAGATGTCACGGCAGAACAACATCTTAAACTACTATAGTAGTGATCACCTCAAGGACTAATTATGTGCTTTATTCGATGTTAAATGCTACTAATGTGAGTTTGAATATTTGAATTTGAATATGTGACATTTATTGCCATACTGAAATCGGATGCAGAGAGATCTTGAACATAACTGGCAAACATATAGTAATTTTAAGGCTTGGTTGTGTTTATAAGATGCAAAGCAATGTGTGCGCATGCTTTACTTGAAGAAAATCATGTTATTTTTTCATATATCTTTGATTATATACTGCTACTCAGCTAACATGAAAACAACGGACATATTTCCTAGTTCCTCTGAAAGGCCCGCCCTCAAGAGGCTCTGATTGGTCAACTAACATAATGTGCTGTGATTCGCGAATCGGCTTCACGTCACGCCCCTGCAAGCGCACGCTTTTGTGCTGTGTCAACAGTCAGTCAACCTAATGCCTGCTCTCTAAAATAAAATCTGACAAATGTCTGTAACGAGTGAAAATGGGGTGCGGCTCCTTTAAGAGAGATTGCCATTGAGTGTGTGTATCATCATACCTGTCAACCCTCCCGTTTTTCCCGGGATTCTCCCGTATTTTACAGTTCTATCCCGCTGTCATCCCGTAAAGGTATTTTCCCGTATTTCTCCCGTATTTTTCTCTTTCTGAGAAGAGCTGATCCTCCCTATATGCAACCCATACTGCCGAACCACCAGGGGCTGCCCTTGCTCTTAAATATGAATCGGTTCTGTGCTTTCATTTTATTTAGGCATGGAAACACTTTGGAATAAACATAAAAACGGCGCGATTCATTTCCTTTACATTACAGGCGCCATTGCCCCTATGCAATCCTCAAAACAGTCAGTTCAGATAAAGATGCATGACTGTCAGCTGATGCGCTCCATAGTGACAATAGACGCTGATTCTGTACGTACGGGATTTGATGCTGAACTCAAGTGGACACTGGGTTTTGGGTGCGTGTTTGAACAGACATATACACATAATAATAATAATAATAATGGCGGTTCATTCTGCTGTGGGGACCCAAGATTAATAAAGGGACTAAGCCGAAAAGAAAATGAATGAATGAATAATAATAATAATAATAACAACATCATCTAGACATGTCGATCTTGTTGGGTTTTCTTTTAAACACAACAAATTTTGTCCTAAATGAGCATAAACAGTTAGGAAAACAGTCAAATGGTTTCAATATAGATATGTGCAGTTTTAAAGTGACAGCTCTGTTATTTAATGTAATCAAACCAAAAAAATAAAATAAAAATCCCTTATTTTTACATCCAAATGTTGACAGGTATGGTGTGTATGTGTGTGTGAACTGTCTGTAGACAGTGTAACACGAGCTTAAGTTTATGTTTAATTTATTTTTCTCTGATGCTCGGATTAAGTTGTTTTCTGTAATATACAGTGAAACTGTTGACAGAAGAATAAAGCACAAGATGTGAGATGCGACCTGTGTGAGCTCTGATTGATTTTTCTGTTGCAACACGAGTTAGGCGAGCTATCCTGTATTTTTTAACTCAACGCGTTACATGACGTCTTTCACATATATTCGAATCAGCATGTGTAAGTAATATGAATCGTTCACATATCTTTTGTGAGTTCATTATATGAGTTGTAGAACGCAGGGAAAAGCTGCCTATAAAGAGACACTGCACATGCTGGTGAAGAGTGTGTGTTTACAGCGGTTTGACGGATAAATATGAATTTGTAGCTAAATTGTTAGCGGTGCCAAACAACATTTCCTGTTGTTTACATCCTTGGTACAACATACCTTTAACACTAGACACTGTGCATGTCATAATCAATTTTAACAAATAAAAACACTTACAAGTTGTGGCTCACAATCCACAGCTTCTGCTTGTTGGAGCTGGTCCTTTGAGGAGATTTTAACCGAATCCAGCACTGAACTGGGAGAGATTCTGGAAGCTGTGCTTTGTCAAATGCTTGCTATATATTTTATCATTCTCTGGAACATAATTAAAATTAAACTGTATGCACTTCTGTCTTTGTGTCGTGTCCTTTGGAAGCCCAAATACAGAAACTGAAGAAGCTCTGGAAAAGCAGCGTTTAGCGGCATTTTAGCTTTCTCTGCTATAACATTACAGTGCCTCCGGCCACGCCCCTTAGATGCGCAGTGTGTGCGCACGGTAAAAATACCTTTGTGATCTCACTGGCCTGGATGTATTTTCTTGTAGTCCCAAAAGTTTGTTCATTGTAGGCTTTGCTAAGCTAACCTTGTAAAGCCAACGTCTGCCTTTGCATTGAACTGAGCATTTTACATTCAGAGATGCTGTTTATGTTCACACAGCTACATTACACATAAACTAAAGTTTCAAATATGATATCATAGTGGACCACTCCGTTAAAGAGGATTAGAATTAGATTATAAACCTTGCCATTTCATTGGTAGTGCAGAACACTACTCTGTGTTTCTGAATAGACCTGGTATTTTTATTTTTATTTGTGTCATGCCTGGTGCAGACAGCCAAATTGCTTGTCTTGTCGCATGTAGTTATGACAATATGTAACGATACTTGATTATTCATAGTACCCAGTTGAGCCTGAGTGTGTTAGGGTGCTTTCACATGAGCACTTTTGGTCCGCAGCCGGGTTCGTTTGACATCAGAGTTCGGTACGTTTAGCTAGTGTAAACGCTGTCTTCTGATCTTAGGTGCGCACCCGTGAACTGTACCCGAGTCCGCCTGAAAGAGGTGGTCTGGGGTACAGTCCATGCGAACTCCGGTCCGGTTCACTTCTGGTATGAATGCAATTGTACCAAATAACAGAAGTGAACCGCCAACAGTACAACAAACTATCATTTTCATAACGTTCATTTGTGTGTGTATGTCTGTGTATCACGTACTGTACCTTGGTGACAAGCGAGACTGAGCCAGGGCACGCACAGTGATAATGTCAGCTTGTCTCCTCCAAAAACATCTTCTGTGGACATCGCATTTTGTTCTGAAAGTTTATAATGTTTTTGCGGCAGATAGACGCGAGTCGCTCTCTGTATGTCCAAAACCAAAAGATTCAGTAAAAGCAGAACGACTGCGATGTGCCTACATCTTTTCATTTTGGCGCTTTGCTTTTATGGTCGTCAACTAGCAACAGCTGTACACACAACAGCAGCATGATGACGCAAGCGTACTGGGGTTCAGAAGGAAAGAAGATGAGCTGAGAAGATGGCAAGGGGAGATAATCGAACTTGGGTTCGGTCCCGACAATTGAACCAAGTATGAAAACACCCTTAGTTTTAGCGGTTGTTATCTGGGAATAACATACCTTGAGATGACTGACCAATCAGAATCAAGTATTCCAGGGAAGCATGTAATAATGGTTATTAAATGTTTTAATCCATTTATATTTTTATATTCATCATTTTCTTTTGTAATAATTAATTTGTGATTTGTTGTGGGTTTTATTGTGTGTATATGTTGTTTTTTACATTTTAGAAATGTTGCTTTGCCAGCTTGCAGTAGCTAAAAGTTGAAAACACTTGAAAAATCTTAATATTTATGGTTTATTTAGTGTTTAAGTTCTTCTTAAACTTACTTAAGTTATTCTTAAATTTAATAATTATATTTCTTCCAAATTTGAAATTGTTGTATGGACCTACTAAAAACTAATTTAAATAAATAAAACCTTCTTCTAAGTGTAACCAGTAAATTATTCTCTTCAAATACCAAAACAGGTACAGAAAATGTCACAATGCCGTACAGTAAGAACAAAGTGTAAAGCAGTACAGAATAGCTCTACTAAAGGTATTTCAAATAACAATGCGGCTGCACAGCCTGTTAAAGCTGGCTGAACACTAACCAGTGTGTAGTGCAAGGGAAACTTTTCCACGGAAGCGAAAATGTGACAGAGTAACAGTGCAGTGACGCAAATCTCAGCCCCCTTTATGTGTAACAAATTGAAGGGTGACTAGAGGTTTTAGGACGACTCTTATTACAACCTATTCAACCAGTGGACCACAAGCACAGAAAGACGACTGATAGACAGACAGCCAAGTGACTTAACCTTTGGAGATTTCAAGAAAAACTAGCTTTGAGGGGAAACTGCAAAACTTTGTCTCTCCAAGGACTTTGCCCTTCAGGACAAGCGAGCAGAAAGAGCACACTGGGATGCCAATTGTGAGATTTCTCTGAAGGACTGCTATAGTACTCAAGGTTTGGAGATGAGAAGGATACTGTAAGTGCATCGTTATCAGTCGTAATGGCGAGCTCTACTTACATCTGCCTGCTGAGGGCAGTTTTCCTGGTTTGTTTGCTTAACCCTTTAATCAAAGGAGATTCAGTTGAGGTCCCGGATCCTCATCATCACCAGACTGAGAATCTCACTGGACTTCCAATAGTCACATTTAAGTGGCATCATGTTGAGACCCCGTACTTGGTGGCCCTTTGGGTGTTTGTGGCTGGATTGGCTAAACTATCAGGTATGAATACTGAAACATGAAGCTAAATTGTTTGGCAGTTAACAAGTAATAAATATAAACCTTTGCTGCCTGTGTGACAATTCTGAAGTGTATTATTTTTTGTTAATTTTTAATTGAACTGTCCTTTCCTCATGAATGAAGATTTTTAATGAGTGTTTGAATTCAGTGTGTGAATTATTGACTATCAGTTTGTGTAATCCACATGCATGCCTCAGTGAACCAAATTCATATATTTATTTCAAGTAAGCTACATTTAATTTAATAATAAAACGTATTATTAGTGTTTTAATGATTGGATTTTGACACAGTGATGAGCTCAACAAACGATTATCAAAGATGACCTGTTTTCGATATAAAATGGTGGATTTTGCCGAATGGGGACAAGTTTACATACCTACTGTACACCAATAAATAGATAATAGTAAAATATAACACTTACTGTTTACTGTATAATTTCCATGTGCAGGTCATATGGGTCTATTACAATAATTTGACCATTTTTAGGCTATACAAAGACCTACTTTAGAAGAAAAAGTGTCATTTAAAGACGTACCTTTTAATGGGATAGATCTGGAATTTCATAATATTTTCCCGCCGCATGGGAGCGATCATGAATTGGCAATGGTATGAACCATTATAGCGAAGGAGGGGGGAGATTGCAAATTTCTATTAACTTAGTATTATTATTAGAATTATTGTTATATCAGGTAAAAATCTATGAGAACCCACCACACACACACACATCTAGATTTAGTCCTTCAGGTGGTTCAAGCATTAATTAAGGGGGTCAAACCCCCCTGTGATTCGCACCCTGGTTGAATTTCATCTCAGCCGAACTGAGTTCAGAGAAAGGAAGGCAGACTTGCATATTTCGTAACAACCGTAACAACACTGTTAATACTGTATATGCATAAACAATACATTGTAACTTGACAACTGAAGATTAAGCGCTATAGCAGACCTGTGGAAGCTCAGCAGGTATTACCATCGCATCATTAAACTAGTAAGTAATATGTTCAATTCAATTCATCTTTATTTGTATAGCGCTTATACAATGTAGATTGTGTCAAAGCAGCTTCACATGGAAGATTATAGTGAATTGAAACAGAGTCAGTTCAGTTTTCAGAGAATAAGTTCAGTTCAGTTTAGCTCAGTTCAGTGTGGTTTAATAATCACTACTGAGAGTCCAAACACTGAATAGCAAATCCATCGATGCGCAGCTCTACAGATCCTGAACCATGCAAGCCATTGGCGACAGCGGCGAGGAAAAAAATTCACCAATTGGCGAAAGCGAAGATTTAAAAAAACCTCGAGAGAAACCTGGCTTAGTTGGGCACTACCATTTCCCCTATTGCCAAACGTCTTGTGCAGAGCTGCAGTCTAGGCGCAGGAAGCTGAGTCTCATGCTCTCACTCCATATGTGTGATTAATTACGCATGAAAAATAGGCTACTTTATTGTTTCAAAAATGTGTAAAGCTAGGAAGAATCAACACCTTCCAAATTGACTACCCAATCCAGAATGAGAATTGCTTCGTTCAGATTAATTCAGTTAGATTTTGTTATTTTACATCTAATTATATTTTCAGGGAACAAAAACGTAAAATATAGGCTACTGTACGTGAATAATTCAGATGCCATCTGAAGATCTATTCTATATGAACTTTTTTTCTTAGGCTTGAACCTTATTATTATTGAACCTACTGTACACTGTAAAAAATCCAGGGTTCCATAGGGACAATTTATTCATGTTGTCCCAACACAAATTGATTAAGTTAACTTAACACGTTTAACAAATTTATGTGGATTGAACATAAAAAGATTAAGTTGTCCCAATGAAATCTCAAGAAGTGTTGTTTCAGCACATTTTAATTAAGTAGTTTGAACAAGTAAAAAATATTTTTTTTGAGTCAGGAGCCTAAGAAAACATGTTCATCTTCGAGGGAAATTTGTTTTGCAGCTGAACTGTTCACATGTGAATATATCAGCAAGATGTACATTTTACATCATTTAAAATTGCATAACCATTTTACTGAATGTTTGGACATGTCTTATGACGACTAATTGATTCATATTTTGTAAATGAAATATTAAATGGTTATAAAAATATATAAATATACATTTATATAAATATAAATTTAGCTTTGATCATTTACATTAATTTTATTAATCCCATGCACATTTAAAACATAGTTAGCTCTAAAAATCTTTTCAAATCAAGCATTCATTTGAGGGATAAGACTATAGAGATAGTTTAACAAATGACTATAAACTTATCCTTAGTTCATCTAAAAGATAACTTTTCCTTTAGTAAAACATTAAAGATTTTAGGCTGAAATTGTGATCATTGGCGATTCAGAAAAGGCAGTGGCTAACAGCTCTTTGAGAGTTAAAAAAAGAAACATATTTAAGCAAAATAAAATGATAAATAATTTAGGTTGTATAAAGTTAAATGTTCCGTCTGTGCAAGAAAATACACATTGTTTGCATCATTGTTACCTTTAATTGAGAGCAATTGTTCCATAGCGCATTCATAGATGTCTCTAAGATGAGCTTCCTGCTGCACATTTTTGTGAACATGTTTATTATTACAAAACAAAAATGTCTGCACACTGATTTATGAGCTCCAAAAAAAAAAAAAAAAGATGAAGATCAGATGGTCAAAATGCTGCTCTTGTAACAAAAACATTATTATTATTTTTTAAAATTGCGTTTGGATCTACTCTTTGTCCTGCACCGGAATCTTTGGGTTTATGGGAAGTCTACACCTTTTTGAATGCATAATATATCCATTAATTCTCCTTGTCTCTCCTCTCTATCCAGTGATTCAGCTGAACCACAGCATCACTGGTGTGTTTCCGGAAAGTGGTCTGCTCATTATCCTGGGCTTTATTTTGGGAGGAATCGTCGTGGGCGCAGACAAAGCGCAGACATTCAAACTGCTTCCTTCCACTTTCTTCTACTACCTGCTGCCCCAGATCATCCTGGACGCAAGTTATTTTATGCCCAACAAGCTCTTTTTCAGAAACTTGGGTGCTATTCTTATTTATGCCATCTTTGGGACGTGCTGGAACGCAGCTGCTGTAGGACTATCTCTGTGGGGCTGCCATGAAGCCGGAGCTATGGGTAAATTCAGTTCTGTTATTTTCTGCATTCCCGCTATTCTGATAAATATGCATGCACTGTGAAAAATGCAGTTTCCACACAATTCAACACAAATCCATTAAGTTCACTAACAAATTTAAGTGGATTAAACAAAAAAAACAGGGCTGCACGGTGGCGCAGTGGGTAGCATGTTCGCCTCACAGCAAGAAGGTCGCTGGTTAGAGCCTCGGCTGGGTCAGTTGGCGTTTCTGTGTGGAGTTTGCATGTTCTCCTCGTGTTCGTGTGGGTTTCCACCGGGTGCTCCAGTTTCCCCCCTAAAACAAATACATGCGGTACAAGTGAATTGGATAAGCTAAAAATTGTCCATAGTGTACAGTATGTGTGTGAATGAGTGTGTATGGGTGTTTCCCATTGATGGGTTGCAGCTGGAAGGGCATCCGCTGAGTAAAACATATGCTGGATGAGTTGGCGGTTCATTCTACTGTGGTGACCCCAGATTAATAACGGGACTAAGCCGAAAAGAAAATGAATGAATGAAACAAAAAAACAATTAAGTTGTCCCCATAACAAATCCCAAGAATTTTATTTTTAAAGTGTGTGTAACCCTGCCAGTCCTACGCTACCCAACCCGATCCGAGCTGGGATCGAATCTGCGACTCTCCGCATGGGAGTTGGTTGCTCTAACAAGGAGGTTAAAGAGTTCAGAGGAGTAAGGTTTTACCTGCTCAGCACTTCAATAAAAATGCTTATTTTGTTGAGAAATTTGTCACATTTATGTAGTTTGTTTATGAAATGTATGAAGTCTGATGTTTGACAAAATATAAGGGGTCACTAGCTACAAACATTAAGAAAACAAACATTAAGAAAAAACAACTAGCATTAGAGTGATTTATCCTAATTGATGGACACTTACAGTGCATTCATTGTACAAGTATTCATATCGCTTCACTTTTTCCACATTTGTTTATGTTTCAGCCTTATTCCAAAATGGATTAAATTCATTTATCTCCTCAAAATTATACACACAATACCCCATAATGACAATGTGAAAAAATATATTTTTACATTTCTGCAAATTTATTAAAAATAAAAAACCTGAAAAATCACATGTACATAAGTATTCACAGCCTTTGCCGTGAAGCTCTAAACTGAGCTCAGGTACATTCTGTTTCCACTGATCATTCTTAAAATGTTTCAGCAGCTTAATTTGAGTTCACCTGTGGTCAATTCAGTTAATTGGACTTGATTTGAAAAGGCATACACCTGTCTATATAAGGTCCCAGGGTTGACAGTGCATGTCAAAGCACAAACCAAGCATGAAGACAAAGGAATTGTCTGTAGACCTCCAAGACAGAATTGTCTTGAGGCACAAGGCTGGGGAAGGTTACAGAAAAGTTTCTGCTGCTCTGAAAGTTCCAATGAGCACAGCGGCCTCCATCATCCGTAAGTGGAAGATGTTTGGAACCACCAGGACTCTTCCTAGAGCTGGCCGGCCATCTGACCTGAGTGATCAGGGGAGAAGGGTCTTAGTCAGAGAGGTGATCAATAACCCAATGGTCACACTGTCTGAGCTCCAGCGTTCTTCTGTGGAGAGAGGAGAACCTTACAGAAGGACAACCATCTGTCCAGGAATCCACCAATCAGGCCTGTATGGTAGAGGGGCCAGACGGAAGCCACTACCCGCCTTGAATTTGCCAAAAGGCGTCTGAAGGACTCTCAGACCATAAGAAACAAAATTCTCTGGTCTGATGAGACTAAAATTGAACTCTTTGGAGTGAATGCCAGGCGTTACATTTGGAGAAAACCAGGCAACGCTCATCACCCGGCTAATACCATCCCTACAGTGAAGCATGGTGGTGGCAGCATCATGCTGCGGGGATGTTTTTCAGCAGCAGGAACTGGAAGACTAGTCAGGATAGAGGGAAAGATGAAGGCAGCAATGTACAGAGACATCCTGAATCAAAACCTGCTTCAGAGTGCTCTTGACCTCAGACTAGGGCGACGGTTCATCTTCCAGCAGGACAATGACCCAAAGCACACCGCCAAAATATCAATGGAGTGTCTTCACAACAACTCGGTGAATGTCCTTGAGTGGCCCAACCAGAGCCCAGACCTAAATCCTATTGAACATCTCTGGAGAGATCTGAACATGGCTGTACACTGTCGCTTCCCTTCCAACCTGATAGAGCTTGAGAGGTACTGCAAAGAGGAATGGGCAAAATTCCCAAAGACAGGTGTGCCAAGCTTGTGGCATCATATTCAAAAAGACTTGAGGCTGCAAAGGTGAATCAATAAAGTAGCAAAGGCTGTGAATACTAATTTACATGAAATTTTTCAGGTTTTTTTATTTTAATAAATTTGCATCAATTAAAAAAAATAAATAAGTAAATAAATTCCTCATTGTCATGTATTGTGTGTAGAATTTTGAGGAAATAAATGAATTGAATCCATTTTGGAATAAGGCTGTAACATAAAAATGTAGAAAAAGTGAAGCGCTATAAATACCTTCTGGATGCACTGTATCTTCATATAGTGCCACCTATTTTATATGAAATTATAATTAATAAATTAATTCCATGTCTTTTTCGACATTTTCAATAAATATGGGTGTTGTGTCTCAAAATGTTATAGTGGTTCCAAAAGAATTAAATAAACAAAATATTCAGAGACAAAAATTTAACAGGTGCACAACATGGGGGCTTCACAGGGTGCTTCAGTCACATGACCTTGAATGGGGTCCTTCAACTAATTAAAGTTTTCCATGGAATTACAAGTCAAGTTAAGTAGATCTTTATTGTCATTCAGCTACATGTGTGGACATACAGAGGAACGAAATGTCGTGTCTCGCAGGACAACGGTGCTACATAAATTAATCATAAATATAAATATAACACTGGACAAAAGAACTATTTAAAAAAAAAAACCTATGCATAACTAACATATACTATAAGATACTTCACTATACACATAAGACCGAACAATGTTGTTCAGGATTTTGTGCAAGAGAGGTATTACAGGTGATTATTGTGCAAAAGAGCTATTTAAGGTTTAATATTGTGCAAGAGTGAAGAGTGTTTCTACAGGTGGTTTGTCAAACCCACTCACCTGTAATTGGAAATGCACAATGTTTTCAAGAGACATGGAGTGATTAAAAAAGTGTCTATAGTGCAAGTGTGCAACCTGCTGCAAGAGTCAGAGAGATAAGAGTGGAGCGGGGAATTTCAGAAGGGGGTAAACCAGATTTAAAATTAGCATATAGTGTCACATCATGGACATGGTTTTCAGTGACAAAATGTATCAAGTTCCTATATGCACTTAGAAATATATGAATGGAAAAAAATGATTTCCATTTTCTAAAATAGCCAGAGGTGACACAGTAGCTCAGTGGTTAGCACTGTCGCCTCACAGCAAGAAGGTTACTGGTTCGAGTCCTGACTGGGTCAGTTGGCATTTCTGTATGGAGTTTGCATGTTCTCCCCGTGTTCGAGTGGGTTTCCTTCAGGTGCTCCGCTTTCCCCCACAGTCCAAAGACATGCGCTAAACGTAAACTGAATAAACTAAAGTGGCTGTAGTGAATGTGAGAGTGTATGGGTGTTTCCCAGTACTGGCTGGAAGGGCATGCGCTGCGTGAAATATATGCTGTAATAGTTGGCGGTTCATTCCGCTGTGGCGACCGTTGATAAATAAGGGACTAAGACGAATGAAAATGAATGAATGAATAATTCATATGAGATTTCTCTAATCATCAGGTGACTTGAACATCGGCCTCCTGCAGTTCCTGTTGTTTGGCAGTTTAATCGCTGCTGTTGACCCTGTGGCTGTGATCGCCGTCTTTGAGGAAGTGCATGTGAATGAGGTGCTCTTTATCCTGGTGTTTGGAGAGTCACTGCTCAATGATGGCGTCACAGTGGTGAGTATTAGTTTCCTAAAGAGCTCTGAATGCCATTAAGCTCGTTTGCCGTCTCATGTTATCTTGTTTTTGTCTTTTGTAGGTGCTTTACAATGTGTTTGATGGTTTCGTTTCTCTTGGAGGCCCAATGATTGACGCCGCAGAGATTTTTAAGGGCATATGTATGAATACTAAACTCCAGGTCATACAACCAGTCAAAAGTTTGGAATGATTAAAATGTTGTATGTTTCTGAAATAAGTCTCTTATATGCTTTGGCATATACAATTTAATCTATAAAACATACTAGTACCTTTAAAGAAAAAAAAAAGATATAAGCATGTATTCATTAGATAATAGTTCTTATTGAAAGATACTGGTACTTACTCATTAGATAGTAGTTTTTGTTATTATATAATTGTACTGAATTGTGCTTAATTTGGTACTAGTACTTATTACACTAGTGATTCATGAGAAACTAGAATGTATTTCAATAAAGACTAGTAATTATTCTATTGTTACTAGTTAACAAATCAAATTTTTTTGGAATTGATTTCATTTGTAACTAGATGTTTTAATGTGCTATACACAAGTACTATTTTTAAAAATACTAGTATCTATTATTAAAGATCATTAAAACCTCATCAATAGAAACTGTTGCTTATTAAATTAATTCTAGATTAATTACAAATTACTATTTATTTATTAGTTACTAATACTTACTAATACAATTGAATTGATACTAGCACAGGATTATTAGGCCCAATCCCAATTTTACTTTTGTACCCCTTCCTCTTCCCCTTGGCCCTTGAAACAGAGTGTGAAGAGGAAGGGCTTCAAAATTTACCCCTAAGAAATGGGACAGCACTTCAGCACCTGCACACGTCATCATATGTCATCACGATCTCTTGCTTCATATGAGATTGATGATCACGACTGCTGTAGTTATTCCAGTTGTGCTATTTTTTGGTATTTACCTTCAGGAAATCACTGAAGGTATATATTATGTTATCATAATGATATAATGTGGCAATAAGATCATAACTATACTGCACATTTACACAGTGGCCATAATCATCTCTGTAAAAACACGAAAACAATGTTAACATTATAGCAGACAATAAAAAGCTCATTCCCAGCCACTAGACTTCTGACAGGGTATTTGAGTGTCATCGAGTGTCAGAATGTTGTGGGACTGCTGTACAGGAGTTATTAGGGATTATAGATCACGAAATTTAGCGTTTTTTTTTTGTTTTTTTTTTTGCATTTTTTTTCAAAGCATGACGGTAAAACACAAATGCGGTTATGAATATATTAAAACATGTGCTTATTTGTTGTAAAAATTTACCTCTCCTCACTTCCCGGTGCAGCTATGCTGCTGTTGTGGCTGGTGTATTCTGGGAAATTTTCTTACCCCTTGGTTTCGAGTCTGGTCCTGAAAAATCTCAGTTCAAAGGGGTATCTAGCCCTTCCCCTTAGCCCTACACCTTCAAGCTAATAAGAATTGGGACACCCCTACCCATTCACAGGAACGCTCAAAACTAGAACTGTAGAATTGAAACTGTAGAATTGGAATTGTAGAAACTGTAGAATTGGGATTGGGCCTAAGATGCTAGAACTTATCAAACATGTTACTAGTAAGATTTGTAAATTAACTTGACTTGTCATAACATAAAACAACTAAAAAGCAGTAGCTACCAGTTTATAGGAAAAACTTGAAAGATACTAGTGTGTAATAAAAAAGCAAAAAAAAAAGGAGCTGTATGTAAGTTTTTGACTCTTCTAAAGCATAAAAATACCATAATATGTTTGCAGATATTTAAGAAGCATGCTAAGTAAACATTCTTGTTTATCTGAAAAACAATGCTGAAGTCAGATATTCTGCTTTGAAAATGTCTGCTACATGCTGGACCGGGTGTCTTAGTTTTGGTTCTTTTTACCCACCCTCTGCCAGTTTAGCCAATTATATTTCAGCACCTCGGGTTGCCTTGTTGGAAAACAGCGAATTTCATTCATTCAGTCATGAAGGCTCTCAAAGCATGTGTCTGTGACCGAAATGCGACCTCCGGTGGACAGTAGCAGACTCTGAAATGAGACGCAGATTCAGAGTTCCACATGAGGTTATTAATTAGCAAATAATACAAATATTACAAACGTAAGCACTGGGTGAGCAGGTTACATTGTAACCCCGTGTCCTAACAACATGCTACGTGATGAGATTTGCAGTGATAAGCAATTTGGCTGTTTGCACCAGACGAAACATGACAGAAATGTAAATACAGCCATTCAGAAGCACAGAATATGCACTCACTCACGAAATGGTAAGGTTTATGATCTAATTAATACATATTAAACCTCTTTAACATCATTAAATGTAGATGCTGAATCACTGATATGTGTTGGTTTTGAGTCACAGTTCTAAAGTTCAATTTTAAAAGGTTTATTGTTTTGTTTTCAAGATCTGAGGTGAACTATCTGCTGCTGCTTTCAGTAGTATGGCAATAAATCTCATGGGAAATGCCATTTAAACTCACATTATTAGCATTTAACCCTGAATAAAGTACATGAGGTGCACTTGAGGTGATCATTGTCAGTTTTCTGCTGTTCACCTGTGAGAAATAGAAGCAGTTTCTAATATATCAGTTCTAGGCATTGGTTAGTACAAAATCCTTTTTATATTGAGAATATTCCTTCTATCACGTACCGTTGCTTTTATTTATAACACGATTTAAATCAGCCTTTAGATTTGATCATCAGACTCACTCCTGTTGATCCTCAATCTGGCCACCTGCGCTTGCGTTTGTTTTGATCCAGTAATGCAATACCTAGTTCAACCACTGGGTATCAACTTACATACTGCACCTTTAAAGATGTGTAAGTAAGTACAGTATATAACAAATAACCAGTATCTAATAAATAAGCACTATCATTCAAAAAAGGTACTAGTAGATCAAGAATGAGCACTAATAGAAAGTTTTATAGATTAAATTAGTTTCAAATGATTAAATGTCCCTAACATTTGGTGTAGTTTTCACAAAAATATGAACCAGCAATCATAAATTCACAAATACAGCTTTGGTAATGTTTTAGAAAACATTTTTTTAAATTCCAAACATTTGACAAATATTATAGATAACTATTCTCGAAATAGCGTTCATTAACTTCATAGATGTTCTCTATCAATTCGCTGTTGTGTTCCTATAGGTTCGTTTGTCGTGGTGGCATTCGGAGGCTCGTTTGTTGGTGTTGCATTTGCCATCCTGCTGTCCCTGCTGACCAGATGCACCAAACACGTTCAGATCATCGAAGCCGGCTTTGTGTTTTTGGTGGGATACCTGTCCTACCTGACAGCAGAGATGCTCTCCCTCTCTGCTATACTTTCGTAAGAACCTTCTTCTTGAACAACAGCTATGTTTGTGTGCACATTTTGAAATATAAAAATGTTTGATGCAAAAAAGTCATGTGATTGCACGATGGGATGGCATTAATGGACAAAACAGCAAACCAATTATAGTTTAAACATCTGAAATGTGGTTTTGGTCATTCTAAAATCCCTCAACTAAAGTCTGTCATCAAAGTGAAGTGGTATAATCACCTTCCAGAAATCTCTTGAGTGGCTGCGCTCACAATTATTGGCCACTGTGCGTTCATTGCATTTAATCGAAGCGCAAGTAGTTTATATACTGTATATATATATATACGGCAGATTTCGTTTTTCTCTTTGATATTTGTGGCTAGTTTATGAGGAAGGGACGATTTTGTTCTCTTTGACTCATTGGATGGAAACGCTGCTTTATTCACAAATGATTTATGCGATATTCCAGTTTTGTACATATGTTTAATTTGCATTTTTGAATCGAAACATAGCTAGAGTAACAGTTTTTCCACATGCAACTAATGCATTTCTGTGTTCTGACATTTAGACTAATAAGGCTATAAATAAATCATCCACATACATACCCATCAAGCATTTTGGGTTTAAAAGAAATCTAAACGTAGATGTCTTGGCCAAAACAAGGCTAAATTTGGGCTGTCAGTGAACATCTAATAGAGGTCTAACAGTAGTCTAAAATTAGACTAGTCATCAAATAGACATTAATGATTGACTACACATGTGAAGTCTGTCTAATTTTCTGTTTTAAGATTTGTCTAATGTTAGATTTTCACTGACAGTCCAAATTTAGTCTTGTTTTAGCCAAGAGGTCTGTGGTTGGAGGCCTATTCGATGTCTAATAATCTTTTAAACACAAAATTGCTTGGTGGATAGTTAAAACTGAAAGAGAAGTACACTGTAAAACATGCTGGGTTCCACACAATTATTTTGTGTTAGGACCTTATGAAGGAATTAAGTTAATTTAATAGTTTTTGCTAATTTAAATGGATTGAACATAAAATAATTTAGTTGTCCCCAAAAACACTCAAGAATTGTGTTGTTTCAGTTTATTTTTATTTAAGAAGTCTGAACAAACCTCAAACGTCATTTTTGAGTGTATGTTTGACTTTACGCTTTGTTTATCCATCATGAAAACAGTGTCAGGCTTGTTATTTTATCATAAAATGAATACAAGCATACTGTATATGCACTGTAAAAAAAACTGAATGACAACAGATCAAGACAACAAATATGTGTATAATCGTTTAACTCATTTTAATAAGTTATTCAGGTTTCAACAACAAAAAATGTAGGTTGAACAAAGTTTACCTAAATATGTTTTTCAGTCTGATTGATGTACTGTAACTGACATGACTAGAAAAGATCATCTGATCCACTTAAAAAAATTAAACCAGCAGGAATTGTTGTTACAGTGTGTGGATTAAAGCTTGTTTCTTAAGAATATTTTAGATTTTTATTGCCTACATAATAGTTACATTTAAAATGCCTCCATAATATTGCTGTGAATAGAGTAGTTTAAAGTTTTTTGAGGTCTGTTGAAAGTAATGTGTTAATTTTGTAACAGTTCACTTTTGAGACCAGTTCTCACCATTAAATAGTTACTTATTAAGATGGAGGTAATGAGTTAAAGTTTAGGAAAGGAAAGGGAGGGGGGGGGACACCTCAAGCAATCAGCTTATTCCCTGTTAGCAGTGTATGACAAACTGAACCTTTCTGAACTGTTTGTCTCAGTTTCTTGTTCCCACCCTTCTCTTCTTCCTGACTCATCGACTCATCCAAGTTTTATCCGAGTGGTTGTGGCATGATTAGTGAAATGCCTATGATTAACCGTCACACTTTACAATGAACTTTTTTGTAATTTTAGTTCCCCTTCGGGAGGGGAACTTCAATGCTATGTGGAAAAACTTCCACTATGGGGATTTCGTCAGAATCCAATCATCTGAAAGAGTATAAAAACGGGCCAATGAAATGCCAATGAGTTGGCAGCGTCAGCGTGCACAGCTGTCTTGAATGACAATCAGTCTGGCATAAAAGGCTAGCATGTGCTCAGCAACGCTATCCTTTTCGCTTTCAGAGCCTTTCACGAGCTTCTGAGAGAGTCTATGAGGGTATCTCCAACCTGTGTCTACAGAGAGAGATCGAGAAGCAGCTTCTCCCGGTCCAGAGCGTGTATACGCAGTGGCAGATGGTCGAGCTGGGTTGTTCTCCCTTGCCTGGCGTCCTTTGGGTCCGGTCCTCCAAGAGCGGTATGTATATAGGAAGCAAGTTTCCTAAAAGAGCAACACGGTTGTGCAGCGCGTCTTTTTCAAGACGTCGCTCCGACCGTGCGTTTCTGGTTGCGGTGGTTTCCTGTCCCCGGATGATGGGCACGAGCACTGCGTTTCATGTCTGGGGGTCCAGCATGTTGATGCGGTGCTCGCGGGCAGTGCATGCCATCATTGTGATGTCATGTCTGCTGCGCAGTTAAGATCGCGGCTCGCTCTTGCAAAAGAGCGACCCACCCCAGTTGTCCCCCGCACTGCGGTTGGCACTCGGGCAGATCTGAGGGTTTCAGTGGGAGTAAATCCGCCGCCCTCGGGCTCGCGGACCTCTCGCTCCTCCACGCGCTCCATCCAAGCTTCAGGTGAGAGAAGCGCTCCATCCTCGGGTGGTCGCCCTCTCACTTGATGACACCGAGGATCAGATGTCCATCGCTGCATCGGAGGATGGGCTGTCATTGTCTGATGAGGATGCGAACCCGCTCGCTCCCTCCCTCCGGGGTGGAGAGCACGGTGTTGGCATCTAAAAAGCAGACATGATGGCCGTGCTTTCCCGGGCTGTTTCGGCCGTGGGTCTGGTGATGGTTTATCCCCCAGCTCCGCGGCCGGACCGACTAGATGGGTGTTATGTGGAGGATATAAGAAGGCAAGACCTTCTAAGCCTTCCGTCCCCTTCTTCCCGGAAAGTGCGCAGTAAGCTCACGCAGTCTTGGAGGGCACTTTTTTCTGCCCGATCTGCGTGCGCTTTCATCCTCACCATCCTTGGAGGGTTGGTTGTCATTGTCTGATGAGGATTCGAACCTGCTCTCTTCCTCCGGGATGATGGGCGTGGCGTCGAATCCAGAAGCAGACTTTGCAGCCGTGCTTCCCAGGCTGTTTCGGCCGTGGGTCTGGAGATGGTTTATCCCCCAGCCCCGCGGACGGACCGACTAGAGGGGTGTGATGTGGAGGAGATAAAGGAGGCAAGACCTTCTAAGCCTCCACGTCCCCTTCTTCCTGGATGTGCACAGGAAGCCCACGCAGTGCGCTGCGTGCGCCTCCGCCCTTACCATGCATGCTACGGCCACCTACCAGCGCTCCCTAGCGCAGGCGCTGGCCCAGCTGCGCGGGGATGGTTCCGACCCAGGACTGAGCATGAGCTCCGCACAGCTATCGACTGAAGTCGGCTGTGTGTGCCCCAGGGAAGGACGATGGTCACATTAGTGGCCCAGGAACGCCACCACGGGCTAAACCTGGTGATCTGTGTGATGCTGACAAAGTTCGCTTTCTTAGCTCACCCATATCCCAGGCTGGCCTGTTCGGCGACACCGTCAGTGAATTCGCCCAGGAATTCACGCCGGTGAGCGAGCAGTCGGAGGCGATGGGTAATACCATCTCTCGGCGGGATCGTAAAACCGCTCCTCCCCGCCGAGCCATCCACATCCACTGCTTCACGCCGAGAGCGCCCGCCTGCGGCTTTGCTCGGTCGCCCCCGCCTGCGCCTCTGGCCAAGCGGCTGCGCCGAGCATCTCGCAGGCAACCAGCGCTCCCCGCCCCAGGGCGCCGCTAAGTTCGGTAAACGAACCGCGAAGCGTCCCTGAGACGGGCCATCTGGAGAGGAGGAAATTTGCTCTTTCCCCGCTGGAGGGCGGGGCTCTTCTTCTAAACAGCGTTAAAAAACGCTATCAAAACCTCAGAGAAAGAGCATTTTTTCCCTTCCCCGGATGTGACAGCCCGAACACTGCCAGTCTGGGACGCTATGCTTTCCAGCTCGCAGGATCGGTGCACTTCGCCAGTGGCTCGCGGAGCGAGAGAGAACGGTCTCCTTTCTCTCCCCCTCCCAGCCCCACCTCCGGAGTACGGGTGCGAGACAAGAGCGAAGCTCTTGCCTCCTGCTCTCCTGTGGGACCCCAGTGCTTCCCGGTTGAGCCCACCCACTCCGCGCTGCCCCACCGCTGGTACGTCAGCGATCGTGCGGACGAAGCCACTTGCGAGGGCTCTGCCTGCCTGGTTAGCGCGGGCCAGCCCGTCGCAATGGCTCATCCGCGCGATCAGACTCGGCTACGCGATTCAGTTCGCGAAACGGCCTCCCAAGTTCACGGGTGTGTATTTCACCAGGGTCAGCCCTGCGTCCGCCCCTGTCTTGCGAGAGGAGATTGCTGTCCTCCTGGCGAAGGATGCAATCGAACCGGTCCCTCCAGCCGGGATGGAGAGCGGGTTTACAGCCCGCACTTCATCGTACCCAAAAAGAGCGGTGGGCTACGGCCAATCCTTGATCTGCGCTTTTTGAACCGCTGGCTTCACAAGCTGCCGTTCAGAAAGCTTACGCAGAAGCGCACCCTCCGGAGCGTTCGTCCTCGGGATTGGTCTGCAGCAGTAGACCTGAAGGACGCGTACTTTCTCCATACTTCCACGCCACCGTCAGTTTCCTGCGGTTTGCGTCTGAAGTCGAGTCTGGCGGTACAAGTCCTCCCCTTTTGGCTCTCTCTGTCTCCGCGGGTTTTCACCAAGCTCGCGGAGGGTGCCCCAGCTTCGGCTTGCGGGCATCCGCATACTCAATTGTTTCAAGCGACTGGCTGATTTCAGCGCGCTCGCGGGATTAATTGATTACGCACAGAGACAGGGTGTTTCGGCACTTCGACCAATTGGGGTTTCAGGTCAACCGAGAAAAGAGCAGCCTCGCCCCCGTGCAGAGCAACTCTTTTCTCGGGTTGGAGCTGGACTCGATCACCATGACGGCGCGCCTCCCCCGAGAGCGCGCCGGGCTGATGCTGGCCTGTCTGAGAGAGTTCGACAGGAAAATGTGGTCCCACTGATATTATTTCAGAGGCTCCTGGAGCATATGACATCCGCAGCCGCGGTCTCGCCGCTCGGATGCTCCATATGAGACCACTTCAGCATTTGCTTCACGATCGGGTCCCTAGACGCGCATGGCACGCGAGCGCGCACCGGGTGACTGTCACTCCGCTGTGTCGCCGCGCCCTCAGCCTCTGGATGGACCCTGTGTTCTACAGGCCCGCGGGCCTCTAGAACAAGCGTCCAGGCATGTCGTCGTTTGACGGATGCTTCCAGTTCACGCTGGGGGGCCGTGTGTTGCGGGCATGCAGCTGTGGTTCCGTGGTAGGAAACTGGTTGCATTGGCATCTTAACTGCCTGGAGCTGTTGGCAGTGTATCTCACGCTGCACCGTTTTTTACCGGTGTTAGAAGGGAAACACGTGCTGGTCAGGACGAACAGCATGGTGGCGATGGTGTATATCAACCGCAAGGGAGATATTCGCTGTCGCCGCATGTCTCAGCTCGCTCGCCGTCTGCTCCCCCGGAGTCATACGCGGCAATCGCTGCATTCCATTTTTCCCCGCCGAGCTCAACCGTGCAGCCGCTGCGCTCTCACGGCAGTTCGCCTGGGAGAATGGAGGCTCCACCCCCGACTGTCCAGCTGTTATGGGTGCGTTCTGCGCACTGGCTACACAGCTGGCCCCGGGGCGTGCGTAATACGCATTTCTCCAGTGAGCCTACTCGCACAGATGCTGTGTAAAGTCAGGGAGGACGAGGAACAGGTCTATGCATTGCGCCTCTCAGGCCCAATCAAACCTGTATTCTAGCTCTCTCCTCGTGATGGCCCCTCCCTGGCATGTCCCATGGAAGAAACTTCTTTTTTGGGGACAGGCACCGTTTGGCACCCGCGCCCAGTTCTATGGACATCACGTGTGGCCCATAGATGGAGCTCGGAGGACTTAGGTGACCTACCGTTAGGTGGTTAACACCATCACTCAGGCCTAGAGCACCCTCTATGAGGCATGCCTATGCCCTGATGTGGAGTCTATTCGCTGTGTGGTGTACTTCTCTCCGAGAAGGAAACCCCAAACATGCCAGATCAGTGTGATGCTATCCTCCTTCAGTTGGCTGGAGCCAAGGCTGTCCCCTCCGCACTGAGGGGTTGGCGTGGCGATCATCCCCGCTCTGAGGATGCGGCGATGGCGGCGCGCTGGGAAAGCATCGCCTCATCATCCAGTCCCCAGAGGCGCGAGACGTAGATATATATCCTGTCCCCTCTCTTACCCATTTGAAGATCTCTCTTAGGAGAGGTCTGCTCGATCACTCGACTCAGTATCTATATGATTTCTGTCCAGGTAGACAGCTCTGCTGGTCGCGTTGGCATCGGTCAAATGGGCGGGTATCTGGAGGCATTTTCGGTCAGCGAAATGTGCCAGCGTTTTGGGCCGGCCCACTCTCACGTTTACCTGAGACCCCGGCCCACCTAGGTGCCCTAGGTTCCTACAGCACTCGTCTAGACTATGTAGTGAACCTGCAAGCGCTGCCCACGGAGGCAGACCCAGCCCCTTTATTGCGGTGTCCTGTTCGCGCTTGCGTATTATAACGGACCGTACTCAGAGCTTAGATCCTCTGAGCAGCTCTTATATGTTACGGTGATTGGCAGATGGGAAGTGCCATATCTAAACAGAGGTTGGCCCACTGAACAGTGAATGCCATCTCCCTCGCTCATCGAGCTAGGGCGAGCCGTGTCCCCCACTCGGAGCGCGCTCCACTCGGAGCGCGCATCCTTTTGGGCGTTAGCACGCGGCGCCTCTCTAACAGACATTGTAGAGCTGCGGGCTGGGCGACACCTGAGCATTTGTGAGATTTATCTTCGAGTGAACTGATTTCCTCACGAGCGGTGAATGAGGAAATTCGGTTAGGTGTTGTAAAACGCTTGCTGCGCCTTTCTCTCTAATACAGAGATACGTGCGCTTTTCTCGCTTTGTCAGTTGAGTTCCCCACTCGGCGAACCCTGCAGAGTTCCTCCGAGGCCCCCAGCATCTGACTCAGCGGAGGAGTCAAATGTTGGCCCATTACGTTGTAGGTATGCCCGCTGGTCATCCCGCGTTCTGGGTATAGGTGCCTGCTATGTGCGATCCCCGCTGGCGATCCCATACGCTCACTCAGCCACGATGTAGTCCCCCCTCCTAGGCGGGCTCGTGTCTTCCCTCCCCGCTAACCACCTCTTCATATGTGCACTCCCCCTTCTCAGGGCTAGTCCATATGCTATTTTGCCACCAGGTCTCCCCCTCCGGGCAGCAGGTGGCCTCCGCAGCGTCCTCCCTATCGGGACTGAACGCTTTCCCAACGTACTGTCGTATTTAAAAATTCCTAGAAACTACTAGGTGTATTTTACGACTCCCCGAAAAGTATATCTAAACCAGAAAAGGTAAGTAGGGTAAGTAAGGGCCAGGGGACACGTTGGAGGACTGTGTCTCCAGCGATGCAGGTGCGCTCGTACTACTGCGTGGCGCGCCCCTCACTGGAGACATGGTAAGGTTCTTTCGTTGTGGCGCTTTCCATAAATTTCCCCATAGTGGAAGTTTTTCCACATAGCATTGAAGTTCCCCTCCCGAAGGGGAACGCTCAGGTTACTAAAGTAACCCTCGTTCCCCGAGGGGGGGAACGGAAATGCTATGTTCCTTCGCCACAATGATTGTCCCTTAGCTGTTGAGTGTGAAAGCCTCTTCAGCTAGAAAAGGATAGCGTTGCTGAGCACATGCTAGCCTTTTATGCCAGACTGATTGTCATTCAAGACAGCTGTGCACGCTGACGCTGCCAACTCATTGGCATTTCATTGGCCCGTTTTTATACTCTTTCAGATGATTGGATTCTGACGAAATCCCCATAGTGGAAGTTTTTCCACATAGCATTTCCGTTCCCCCCCTCGGGGAACGAGGGTTACTTTAGTAACCTGAGCGTTAATGTGTTTGCTGAACTGAAACAGGAACTAAGAGTGAATAATAATTTTACAGCATTTATTAATCACAGTTATTCCTAGTACGTTTACTAATGCATTATTAAAGGGTTAGTTCACCCAGACATTAACAGTCTGTAATTGTTTACTCACTTTTCACTTGTTCTTCTGTTTGAGTTATTTATTTATTTTGAACACAAAAGAAGATATTTTGAAAAACGTTAGAAACTGGCAATCATTCACTTCCATATTATTTGTTTTTCCTACTATGGATGCAAAATGCAACACCAGTTTCTAGCATTCTTCAATATATCTTCTTTTGCATGTTTTGGTTGAGACATTCAGGGCTCTATTTTAACGATCTAGGCGCAGAGTCTAAAGCAAATGGCACAATAAGGTCATGTCCAAATCCACTTTTGCTATTTTAATGATGGAAAAATACAGTCTGCGCCTTGGTGCATGGTCTAACAGGGTTGTGCTTATTCTCTTAATGAGTTACGGGTGGGTTTTGAGCATAACGTGCATTAAACCAATCAGAGTCTCATCTCCCATTCCCTTTAAGAGTCAGTTGCATCGCGCCATGGCGCATTTGCTATTAACAGAGCGACTTTGTAAGTGGAAAAACTAAATAAACAAACTGAACGCTTCATTAGCGAGAAAACAGTTAAACAGACTATCTGTGCGAGAATAAAGAACGAGCCTCCTCCATTCAGCCTCTTTACTTTCTCTTTACTTTTTTACTTTCGTGGATAGGGAAATGGTGTTGTACGCACTCCACTGAAGACATCATTCAGTCTATATATTTAATTTTGTTTGTTAATTGCAAAGATTGAGGAAGGCATGGAGGCAGTGTTTTTTTATATTTATGTAGAAAATAATAATTTTTGATTTTAATCCTTTAATTCTTTTTCATATGTAAAGATATTTGTGTAGTGCTGTACATCCTGTGTGTATTAAGCAATGTGTGTGCGTGGACTTTAGACCTGCTTTCAGCTGGTCAATTGCGCAGTCTATTTTAGTTCCTCAAAATAGCAACGCTCCAACAATGTGCCTTAACACACCTCCTTTCTAGACCGTCACACCCATGAGTTCACAAAGCGCCGCAAATAAATTTACTATTTAAACAGCATGGCGGAAAACTGGAAAATTGGGGTTGCGTTGGTCTGAAAATAGCAACAAATGGCGTCAAACGCGTCTTGCGCCTTATTGCGCTGGATAGGGCCTTAAGTACTTGGGGGGAAAAATACAAAACACACCAAATGTATATTGACACAATGTACACATTTTCATCTTAATATTATTATTATGTCTGAAAAACATGAAGTGTTTTATATTGAGATATTGTAATGCTCTAAAGACAAATGCTCTAAAGGAAAATATTTAAATAATTTAATATGCTGAATTAGTCAGGTTTTCAAAATATGATATAAAATAAAACACAAATGAAGATTTTACTCAAAACACAAATAAGAATAAGCATTAAAAAATGTTTATGGAAATTCCAAGATGCACATACATTTTTGGAAATGTGCATAAAAACATACCTCAAACAGCTTTGTGACAAGTGAAGAGTGAGTAAATGAAGAGTTCAGATGCGAAAACCTCTAAGTGCCATCTGAGTTTTTCTTCTTAAATTAGCTGTTTTTTCAGGCTCCTGTAAGCATGTTCAGAAATAAAAAAAAATTTGGCAAAGGAGAGATTATTTTCATTGCCTTTAAAGTGAAATAGCTGACCATAAACATAGGAGGCTAAGAAACTAATACTAATTTTAGAAGCAATTTTCAGAAGTCACTTAGTGGTTATTGCAACTAAACTCTTCAAATGATGACAGAATTTTCAGTTTTGAGTTTCAGTGACTTCAATAAGCTTTCTTTTATTACTCAATTTTGGTTTTGTGGAGAAAAATGCCACTTCATTGTATTCCGATTTTTTTATAAATAAAAAACACTTTACATATGGTGTAAATTTTAACCTTAATTAGTCCTATCACTTATGCAAAGCATCCCATAATTAATGGAGCATATAAAAAAGTGAATAGAGAATTTACAGCCATATACATTTGTGCAGCAGGAATTTATGTGGAGTGTTTTGAATGTATTCAGTTGATTGACTGTGTTTTTGTGTGACAGAATCACTTTCTGTGGTGTGTGCTGTCAGAAATACATCAATGCCAACATGGATGAGAGATCAGTCACAACCGTTCGTCACGCCATGAAGATGCTTGCGAATGGCTCAGAAACCATGATCTTCCTGTTCTTGGGCGTTACAGCCATTGATACGGAGATCTGGGTCTGGAACACTGGTTTCATCCTCCTCACCCTCTTCTTCATCTTCATCTACAGGATTATAGGTAAGTGCAAATACATTATACAAAATTATACGACAAAAAGTTATGACAACAAATGTTTTTATGCTACTTTAACTTAATTTAATAAGTTAATCAGGTTTCAGCTGCATTTTTTGGTTTGCCAACACATGGGATTGTGTGGAAGCCAATATTTTTTAACAGTGTATGATTCAGACAGAGACAGGCAAAAATACGCTGTACAAAATGTGGGCTTCCACATAATTGATTCATGTTGTCCCAACACAAATCAATTAAATTAACTTAACAAATGTAAGTGGATTGAACATAAAACAATTAAGTTGTCCTAAAAAATGTCAAGAATTGTGTTGTTTCAGCTCATTTAAAGTAAGTAGTTTGAAATAACAGCAGTGAGTGTACTGTAGGTACTGTATAGTGGAAGACCTTAGGTTAATATTTTCAAGACAAAATGTGCCTGAATACCAGGGTCGGATTAACCAATGGGCAAAATGGGCACAGGCCCAGGGGCCCGTGCGCCCCCTGCGAGGGGAGAAAAAAAAAAAGCTATTTTTGGAGTGTCTATTTAGGCTAAGTGCAAATAGCGCACCTTGTTGTAATAAGCTGGCTGAGTGCTTCCCGCCAGCGCCATTTGATTGACCGAGATAAGATAATTAAAGAGAGCCAAAGACAGCATGTGGGAATGGCGCAGCTCTAAAGCGCATGGAAACATGTTTTGAGGCGATCGATCATGAAACCGGTTCGAATCCAGCGTCTGATGAAAACGTTTTTCTTTTTTTCCCCCATTACATATCAGATTGGAAATACATTTATTTTTAATAGAAAAGAAATGTTTTAGTTTAAAAATTTAAATAAAGTATATAAAATATATAAAATGAGTCACAAGGTATTTAATAAGGATAATAAGAATAATAAATATTCTATAAACAGTTATTTTCCATCTGGTGTTGTTAGTGACATTTTAATATAATTAATCTGTATTTACAATGTTAGTCGCCCTGCTTCACCCATATTCTCCGACCTCATGGAGAGAGAGACAGAGAGAGAGACAGAAAAAGCCCCTGAAGAGGAGAGAACTGGTACAGTGTGTGATTTCGGATACTTTCAGCTTTATAATCAAGTGCTTTTTGCCTACTCTTCTTCATCACGAGGGAGACAGTAGGAATCATTAATCAGTGTGTGTATTATGGAAGACTCAGATTCATAGAACTGGATTGGAGAGGTGATATCTCCAAATCATATGCATTATAAGTTTGTAGAAGTTATACATTAAAAATACCCTTAAATATAATTTTTTATTACTGCTTCAGTGAACTTGAACAAGTATATTAAAATCCATTAATTTTCACTACTCATATTAGTATTTTTTATCAAAGTATGCTTTAAATGCTTTTAAAATCAGGTAAATCTTTGTTGACTATAAATATATGTACTAAGTTACTAAGTACAATATATTTTTTAAATATTGTCATTTATTTAAAAAATGTGGGCAAAATATTATATTAATCTTATTTTTTAATTTCAACTATAGAGGTGCGGCCTTGAAGGGGGCCCTACAAGACATTGTGCCCAGGGGCCTCTGAATTCTTAATCCGGGCCTGCTGAATACACACACAAACATTAACTTTTTAGAGATAACTTGATATAATACTGTATGTGTTATTATTCAAAACATTTAGAGTTTTTGTTTTTGAAAAATCATAGAAAGTTTATTTTGCAGACACAAAATGTACCTGCAATTCTAGAATTACCCACATAGAAATCTTCCTGAAACCGTGAAGGAGATTTGATTCAAAGAGCGACTCTCAAATGTCTTGTGGGTGTGTTTTAAGGATATGTTTGTGATGTGTTTGCAGGGGTTTTCTTGTTCACCTGGATGTTAAACAAGTTCCGATTGGTCCCCGTGGAGCTGATTGACCAGGTGGTGATGAGCTACGGTGGCCTGCGGGGGGCAGTGGCGTACGGTCTGGCAGCAATGCTGGACGAAAGCAGGATCCCTGAGAAGAAGTTGATGATCAGCACCACACTCATCGTGGTGTATTTCACTGTCATACTGCAGGTTAAAACCAAATCAGTCATATGGTTATTGAGAAACTCTGAATGGATAGATCTTTTTTAACCTAAGCTAAACGTCTTAATGTTTTTTAGGGAATTACAATGAAGCCGTTGGTTCAGTGGCTCAAGGTCAAAAGAGCAGCTCATTCTGACTTGAAACTTGTTGAGAAACTGAACAATAGGGTAATTATTCTTACACTTTACATGACTTCATAGCTGGGGTTATTTGGGTATATATTTAATAGTCAACCCGATACAAATAATTATATATATATACTTTTCTAAACAATAGTTTTCATAACTTATCTCTAATAACTGATTTACTTTATCTTTGCCATGATGACAGTAAATAATATTTGACTAGATATTTTTCAAGACACTTCTATACAGCTTAAAGTGACATTTAAATGTATAACTAGGTTAATCAGGTTAACTAGGCAGGTTAGGGTAATTAGGCAAGTTATTGTATAACAGTTGTTTGTTCTGTAGACTATCGAAAAACAAATTAGCTTAAAGGGGCTAATAATTTTGTCCTTAAAATGGCTTTTAAAAAATTAAAAACTGCTTCTTTTCTAGTCGAAATAAAACAAATAAGACTTTCTTCAGAAGAAAAAATATTATCAGACATATTATCAGACATACTGTATATAGTATATACATAAGTATAGAGTTATGTATTATACAATATTTAAATGACAAATTGATTATTAATGTAACAATGTATTACATTACACAGACAGAAAAACACACACACACACACACAATTGTATTCCCAAATATTTTGTCTTTTCAGGCATTTGATCACATACTAGCCGCAGTGGAGGACATTTGTGGACGTATAGGAGATAACTGGTGGACCAGAGGGTAAGTTTCCTCACTGCTGTCTAAATATTCATGTATTTATGAGAATTAAATCTATGTTAATAAAAAATAAACGAGCACACGTCTCTTTCAGCTGGAACAGGTTTGAGGAGAAGTATATAAGCTGGTTATTGATGAAACCAAAGGCTAGGAAAAACAGAGATTACCTGTTCAACATCTTCCACAAACTCAATCTAGAGGACGCCATGAACTATGTCAGTGAGGTGAGAGAGCGTGCGTAATAATATAATACACAGTGATTATTAACATGCATGATCTTGTTGTTATTATGAGAATACCACGAATATTTATTTTCGTATTTAAAGATTTAGAAATGCCTTTTAAGAAGATTCAGATTGTAGTATTCATAGTTTTAATAGGCTGGATGTATTTATTTACGCAAACATTTTCACTTGTTAATCTGGCCTATATGACATGCTTGAGATATTGATTAAAAATGATTATTTATAGGCGTATGGTTTGTTAATTTATTAACATCAGTGAATTAAATGAAATCAAAACTGTAAAAAAAAAATATTCCATATTTTGTGATTCACAAGTGTTTTCCATTATTTACGGTTGTGAATTGCATTATGGGATGTTTATTTCTGCTCTGTCGACTGTTGATGTTGAAATATCATCTCTACAGTTTAACAAAGTGACTTTTATTGACATTTTAGGGATTTGAAATAATATTATTCATTCATTCTATTTTCGGCTTAGTCCCTTTATTAATCTGGGGACGCCACAGCGGAATGAACCGCCAACTTATCCAGCATATGTTTTACGCAGCGGACACCCATACACTCTTGCACACACTCACATACACTACGGCCAATTTAGCTTATTCAATTCACCTATAGTGCATGTCTTTAGACTTGTGGGGAAAACCGGAGCAACCCTCGCGAACACGGGGAGAACATGCAAACGCCTTGAACTAATATGATGTATAAGAAATAATATATAGATAAATAAATCTGTAAAGTAACAGAAAATTTACTGGAAGTTTATTACAAGGTTTTTGTACAAGTCATCAAAACATCTGAGTTTTACTATTTTACCAGCCAATCTCCCAGTCTGACAAGAGAACCTTTAGCTTAGCTTAGCATAAATTAAAAGATTTTTGATAATTTTATAATTTAAAGTTTGACTCTTCTGTTGTTACATCATGAAAAGTTGCTTTATTTGACTAAAATTAGCCTATTTACGAAAAAAGTGGAGTGTTCATTTAAGAACAATATGTGCCAGCTGAAATTAACCATCTGGGACATTTTTACTCTACATTTTTCAAGTGCAAGTATGAAAATTGCCTGTTAATTTAATTATTTAACGTTTTAAACTTTTAAAAATGTTAATAAAAAATCACCTTTTCAAGCTTTTCAAGGTTAAAAGTTGTTGGAAGAAAGATCAGGGTCCTATAATGCAACTCAAAAGCAGAAATAGATGTAGAAAAATAAAAAGATGAATCACAAAATATGGAAAACTGCTAATTTACGGATATTTTTACAGTGAAGCATGACAACGTGTAATGCAATACGTGTAATTTTTAAACTAACATTAACATAACTTCAGTTAAAAAGTAGACTTCTTTTTGTTATAAAGCAGAGATGCCCAAACTAGGACCCGCTGGGCCAAAATTGGCCCATGATAACTTTTGATTTGGCCCACTATCCCATCTGAGAAGAGAGGGAGAATGATGGGGATGGTTTAGAGAATGTCATTTTTATAAAAAAAACAATGCAAATTAAATGATTAAATTAAATAAATCAGATTTTTTTTTTAAATGTACATTCTGTCACCCGACAGATAGAGGAGAATCTAAAGATATCAGTGAGAAAATAAGGGCAAAGGCAGATTCTGCTCGACTAATGTATTCAGCATTGAACTCCACTGTACTATAAATGGGATTGTTTAGATTTTTATTGTAATAAGTTATAATATATATATATATATATATATATATATATATATATATATATATATATATATATATATATATATATATATATATATATATATATATATATATATATATATAGGCGAAGCAGTGGCACAGTAGGTAGTGCTGTTGCTTCACAGCAAGAGGTCGCTGGTTCGAGCCTCGGCTGGGTCAGTTGGCGTTTCTGTGTGGAGTTTGCATGTTCTCCCTGCGTTCGCGTGGGTTTCCTCCGGGTGCTCCGGTTTCCCCCACAGTCCAAAGACATGCGGTACTGGTGAATTGGGTAGGCTAAATTGTCCGTAGTGTATGAGTGTGTATGGATGTTTCCCAGATATGGGTTGCGGCTGGAAGGGCATCCGCTGTGTAAAACATGTGCTGGATAAGTTGGCAGTTCATTCCGCTGTGGCGACCCCGGATTAATAACTATGCAAGGGACTATGCAAAAAGGAAAATGAATAAATGAACGAATATATATATATATATATATATATATATATATATATATATATATATATATATATATATATATATATATATATATATATATATACTGCATTAGTTAATACGATTTATAGTAATGTTTTCAATTTATTTGTTAAATATTATAAAATAAGTTAGGAAATTACCTGTGGCAACTTTAGTGTAATATAGTTTGGTATATTTACCTTCAGCCCACAGCTCTGAATGATATTTAGTTTTTGGCTATTCATACAAAAATGTTTGGGCACCCCTGTTATAAGTAACCATTCTCGATGGTTATTTATAATACCGTAATACAGTTCTGATATTAGCTGCAGAAATTATTGCAACAAAAATAAGATACCATCATAGCCCTACGTTGTTTATTGCTGTTTTTCTGTTATTTTTCAATTTAGTTTAACAACAAAAATTGCTTTATATTTATATATAAGTATAGTTGCTTCCTGTTGCATCAGTACAGTTAATGATAAAGATTGTAAACAAAACACGTTTAACCTCTTTTTTTCTCCATGCAGGGTGAACGGCAAGGTTCTCTGGCCTTCATTCGTAGCGACGAAGTCGCCAATGTTGATTTCAAAAAACAGTTCGACTCAGAATTTGCAGATGTGATGCCTGATATTATGGTTGATATGTCCAATTACGATTTTGGAATCGAAAATATTTCAGTAGCTGCCATTGTGTAAGTGGATATTTAAATACAGCTTCTTGACCATAAACAGCTATTGTATGTAATGTAGGTTAAAGGGTTAGTTCACCCAAATATGAACATTTACAGTTTATTTACTCATTCTCAGATCATTTAAAATGTAGGTGGAACATTAAAAGAGATTTTTAGCTGAAACCGGGGACTGTGGCAATTTGTAAAAGGCATGTCACTGGTCACCTGTTTTTTAAAATGAAAAGTGAACACATACTTTACAAACAAGTCCAAATCAATCCCTTTTGGCTCCTGATAATAGTCACTGAGGTCTTATAGCAAAACTTCTGGGCAAGAAGTTGAACATTATTTACAACGTTATAAGCTTTAATCCACAGCCTGGATAAACAGTTTTCAGTGTGTACACAAGAGTAATGAGCTTCCGGTCCCTTGATGATGTCTCGTTCAAACTACTTATTTGAAATGAGCTGAATCTACACAATTCTTGAGTTTTTTTGGGACAACTTACGTAATTGTTTTATGTTCATTCCACTTAAATTTATTAAAACAATTATGTTAACTTAATAGATTTGTGTTGGGACAACATGAAGGAATTGTGTGGAACCCAGCATTTTTTACAGTGCTTTTGCCAAAATGATTACACCGACTACACCGAGATCTGTTTGCCCAGATTGTGGATTAAAGCTAATGATAATATTGTAAATAATGTTTAATTTTCTACAAAGACTAATTGTTTTGCTTCACAAGATATCAGTAGCGATAATTCCATCCACCTATTTTTATGCTTAGCAAAAATGCTTAATGGAAAATCCAATGTGAAAACGTACAACTGAGTGAGATCAATTCTATATTTCCAGCCTGTGATAACAAAAGTTTGTGCAATAAGATGGCATTAATTTACACAACCAGTGTACCGACTGCATTATACAACGTTTAAAAAGTTGTTTTAATCATACTAAAATCCCAAAGTCCATCATCAAAGTGGTTCGGGGTTATTACCTCCCATACCTGTTGTGTGGCTGCGCTCCTGATTAGCGGTCTCATGCTTCCAAGAGGCAGTTATGACTGCATTCCTTGTGTTTTTTCTTCTAAGGCGCAAGTCATTCATTACATAAGAAAAAAGGCCCACAGTGACTTCTCCTAGTGGAGTAAATTGTATCCATTCAATCATTTTCCTTCAGCTTAGTTCCTAATTTATCAGGGGTCGCTACAGTGGAATGAACCGCCAACTATTCCAGCATCTCTCTCTAATTCACACACACATACACTATAGCCAATTTAGTTTTTCCAATTCATCTATAGCGCATGTCTCTGGACTGTGGGGGAAACCGGAGGAATCCCACAGGAACACGGAGAGAACATGCAAACTCCACACAGAAACGCCAACTGGCCCAGCAGGGACTCGAACCAGCGACCTTCTTACTGGGTGGCAACAGTGCTAACCACTGAGCCACCGCGCCACTCAGTAAATTTCATTTTTCTTCATATTTTTGGTGCCAGTTTATCAGAAAGTAACAACGTGGTTGTATTTGACTAATTGGGTGAAAATTATACTTCATTCGCCGATGTTTTATGTGATATTCCAGTTTCATTTGCGTCTTATACAATACAATAGCTAGTGTGTTGCCAGGAGCGGTGTCTGTTGATTTGGACTTGCTTGTTTATTTTAAATCTAAATAGCTGGTAACTATTGACTTCCTTTATATGAATCACCAAGGATTGTGGATTCAGTAAAAGATGTTTATTAATGTTCTGCTAAAGAAAAAACATCACCTACCTTTAATAACCCGAGGGTGACTAAATTAGATTTTCATTTTTGGGTGGACTCTCCCTTTAAACTTCTTACTAGACAAAATATATTTGCTTCAGTTGCATCACTGAAATTTGACAACCTCCTAGATGAGTTGTGGCAATAATTAGCATTGTTTTGTCTCTCGTCCAACAGGAAAGACACTGTTCCCTCGGTATCTCAGGACATTCATGGGCAAGATGGGAAGAATGTGGTGGACGACATCAATGCCCACCGCCTTCTACAGCAGCACCTGTACAGGAGCAGAAAGCATGTATGAATCATTTTAAAACCTTTCCTTTAAAGGAACTCCACTTTTTTGAAAATAGGTTCAGCAAATAGGAAATAGGTAAGTGCCCTAAACAGCTGAGTTTTACCATTTTACCAGCCGATCTCCCAGTCTGGCAAGAGCACTTTTAGCTTAGCTTAGCAGAAATCATTGAATTAGATTAGACCATTAGCATCTCGCTCAAAAAAAAAAAAGATTTTTGATCATTTTTCTATTTAAGGCTTGACTGTTTTCTTCTATTTTCTAACTTTATTGTACTAAAATTAGCCTATTTCCAAAAAAGTGGAGTGTTTGTTTTAGGACAACATTTGCCTGCTGAAATAAACCTTTTTACATTCATTTTTACCTTCAGAAATGCAAAATGAAAATTGCATGTTCATTTACTCATTCTCAGACAATTACTGTATATAGGTATATATAATAGGTGATTTTATTTCTTCAGCAGAACATTAAAGAAAATGTTTAGCTTAAGTCGTTGTCCTTGGTGATTCAAAAAATGCAAGGCAAGGCAAGTTTATTTATATAGCACATTTCATACACAGTGGCAATTCAATGTGCTTTACATAAACAGGAATAAAAGAGACAAGTATCAAAATAAATAAATAATAAGTAAAATCTGATTAAAATGTGTTAGAACAGGTTATAAAAGAATGAAAAAGAAAAGAAAGAGATAATAGTGCTCATTCCGTAAAGGCACAGCTAAACAGATGTGTTTTCAGTCTGGATTTGAACGTGTCTAATGTTGGAGCTAATGTCTCATTTCTGGAAGCTGATTCCAGCAGCAGGGGGCGCAGTAGCTGAAGGCGGATTTACCCTGCTTTCACTGAACTCTTGGAATTTCTAGTTTATATTATCCTAAAGATCTGAGTGATCTGTTAGGTGTCTATTCAGTAAACATATCTGTAATGTATTGAGGTCCTAGGCCATTTAGTGATTTATAGACAAGTAATAATATTTTAAGATTTATTCTGAATGTAAATGGAAGCCAGTGTAAAGACGCAGCGTTCTGGATGAGCTGCAACTGCCTGACTGTCTTTTTGGGAAGGCCAGTGAGGAGTCCATTACAGTAATCCACCCTGCTGCTGATAAAACCATGAACAAGTTTCTCACTGGAAACAAAGCATTTAATTCTTGCAATGTTTTTGAGATGATAGTATGCTGATTTACTAACTGCTTTGACATGACTACTGAAACTCAGATCTGACTCCAGAATCACACCAAGATTCTTGACTTATTTTTTTGTTGTATGACCCTTAGAGCCAAGGTAGGCATTCACATTAAAAACCTCATCTCTGTTCCCAAACTCAATGACTTCAGTTTTCTCTTTGTTTAACTGAAGAAAGTTTTGGCATGTCCAACTGTTCATTTCATCAATGCATTGGCAGAGGGTGTCAATAGGGCTGTAGTCATTAGGCAGTAAGGCTAAGTAGATCTGAGTGTCATCAGCATAGCTGTGGTAGGAGATTTGGTTCTTTCTCATTATTTGGCTCAGAGGGAGCATATAAAGGTTGAACAGGAGAAGTGCCAGAATGGAACCTTGTGGGACTCCACATGTCAAGGGTGTCCACCTCGACCTATGGTCACCTATACTGACATAGTAACCTCTCCCTTCAAGATAAGATCTGAACCATTTTAGGACCGTCCCAGAAAGCCCAACCCAGTTTTCTAGCCTACCCAGAAGCATGCTGTGATCGACAGTGTCAAATGCAGCACTGAGATCAAGCAATACCAGCACTGTTAGTTTGCCTGAATCTGTATTTAGGCGAATATCATTGATTATCTTTATAAGTACTATGATGTGCAAGCCAAATTTTTGACTAAAAAACATGTACGAGCAAAACATAATTAATACCCAAGAAGATAATTTGTAGAATGTTAGTTGCGAGCACCCATTGACTTCCATAGGGAAAACACACTATTGAAGTAAATGGGAAGAACTCCCAGCAGTTTAACGAAATATCATCTTTTGTGTTCAACAGAAGAAAAAAAAAAAGATTTTGAATAAGTAAAGGCTGAATAAATGATTAGAAAATTCATTTTTGGGTGAACCCATCTTTTCCTCCATTTCCTCTCTTTCTGAGCAGCACCATCACAAATACAGTCGCAGTCACTTCAGCATCAACCAGAGTGAAGAGGAGGTGCAGGAGATCTTCCAGAGGACCATGAGGAGCCGCCTGGAGTCCTTCAAATCTGCTAAGATGGGTGTCAACCCTGCCAAAAAGATCACTAAGTTCCATAAGAAGGATCCTACAGATAAGGTAGCTCACCTTCTTTCCTTTTCATTTAGTATATTATAGGATTGCACCTCTAAATTGATATGTATTTCAGATGAATGGACACACAGAGGGCAATGGCTATCTGTATGGAGATGAAGGTAAGCATGTTTTATTGGCATTATTTATTTTAGGATTCATGACACTGAGAAATCGTCTGTAAAATACATACATAGACCTTTAATGTATAGTGTTTCAAATGTTCAGAATTTTACATTACATTACACAAATAAAGAAGTAGCTATGTTAATGTTTAAAATAAAAAATATAGTATTTTTAACTAAAATAATAAAGTATATGGGCAACCCAGTGGCGCAGTAGGTAGTGCTGTTGCCTCACAGCAAGAACGTCGCTGGGTCGCAGGTTCGAACCTCGGCTGGGCTGGGTCAGTTGGCGTTTCTGTGTGGAGTTTGCATGTTCTCCCTGGGTTTGCGTGGGTTTCCTCCGGGTGCTCCGGTTTCCCCCACAGTCCAAAGACATGCAGTACAGGTGAATTGGGTAAGCTAAATTGTCCATAGTGTATGAGTGTGAATGTGTGTGTGGAAGTTCCCAGAGATGGGTTGCGGCTGGAAGGGCATCCGCTGCGTAAAATCGTGCTGGATAAGTTGGCGGTTCATTCCGCTGTGGCGACCCCGCAAGGGACAAAGCCGACAAGAAAATGAATGAATGAATGAATAATAAAGTATATCATATTTTAACAATATATAAAACAAACTATATAAATGTTCCCAGAGATGGGTTGCGGCTGGAAGGGCATCCGCTGCGTAAAATCGTGCTGGATAAGTTGGCGGTTCATTCCGCTGTGGCGACCCAGCAAGGGACAAAGCCGACAAGAAAATGAATGAATGAACTATATAAATTACAATATACACTCACTGGCCACTTTATTCGGGACTCCTGTCAAACCAAGCATCAGAATGGGGAGGAAAGGTGATTTAAGTGACTTTGAATGTGGCATGGTTGTTGGTGCCAGATGGGCTGGTAGTATTTCAGAAACTGTTGATCTACTGGGATTTTCACGCACAACCATCTCTAGGGTTTACAGAGAATGGTCTGAAAAATAGAAAATATCCAGTGAGCGGCAGTTCTGTGGGCGCAAATGCCTTGTTAATGTCAGAGGTCAGAGGAGAATGGCCAGACTGGTTCCAGCTGATAGAAAGGCGACAGTAGCTATGTTTCCATCCACCTGTTTTCTAAAAAATCAGTTGATGGAAACGCCATGATGCGCATAAATTTTGAAAATGCACATAAAAAACATGCGCATTGAGTAGGATAAACTTTTTATTTGATAAGAAAAGATGCGCATAAACTACGATGGAAACACTTTTACCGCACAAATTCCACTATGCGCATTAAAAAAGGTCATGTGATTTTGTTATAAGAGATCATGTGATGATAAAAATGTGTGTAAATAGACAAACCAGCAGGCTGAGCACATTGTAAAACATCTGAAATGTTGTTTTGGTCAGTCTAAAACACCTTAACCGTTTCAGTATTAGTGTTATTATATTATTAATGACCTCCATAGTCAAGAGCGTCTGTGCTCCGCATCTGACACCTTCAAATGCCATGCATGTTCACTGCGTGTCAGGATTGCCTTCTGAGGCGCATGTCATTTATTAGATGAAGAAAAGATTGACGCAGCTTCTCCTACTGCTGCAAATTCAGTTTTTATGGTTGATATTTGGCACCAGTTAATCAGGAAGTGACGATTATGTTCGCTTTGACTCGTTGGATGGAAACGCTGCTTTATTTGCATGTCTTTTATGAGATAATCTAGTTTTGCACATAAAGTTCATGCGCATTTTTGGATGGAAACATAGCTAGTAACTCAAATAACCACTCGTTAAAACTGAGGTATGCAGAAGAGCATCTCTAAACGCACAACACATCCAACATTGAAGCGGATGGGCTACAGCAGCAGAAGACCACACCGGGTGCCACTCCTGTCAACTAAGAACAAGAAACTGAGGCTACAATTCACAAAGACTCACCAAAATTGGACAATAGAAAATTGGAAAAACATTGCCTGGTCTGATGAGTCTCGACTTCTGCTGCCACAATCGGATGGTAGGGTCAGACTTTGGCGTCAACAACATGAAAGCATGGATCCATCCTGCCTTGTATTAACGGTTCAGGCTGGTGGTGGTGGTGTAATGGTGTGGGGGATATTTTCTTGACACACTTTCGATCCATTAGTACCAATTGAGCATTGTGTCAAAGCCACAGCCTACCTGATTATTGTTGCTGACCATGTTCATCCCTTTATGACCACAGTGTAGCCATTTTCTGATGGGTACTTCCACCAGCATAACACGTCATAAAATCATCTTGAATCATCTCAGACTGGTTTCTTGAACATGACAATGAGTTCACTGTACTCAGATGGCCTCCACAGTCACCAGACTCAATCCAATAGAGCACTTTTGGTACGTGGTGGAACGGGAGATTCACATCATGGATGCGCAGCCAACAAATCTACAGCAATTGCGTGATGCTGTCATGTCAATATGGACCAAAATCTCTGAGGAATACTTCCAGTACCTTGTTGAATCTATGCCAAGAAGGATTAAGGCAGTTCTAAAGGTAAAAGGGGGTCCAACCTGGTACTAGTAAGGTGTACCTAATAAAGTGGCGGGTGAGTGTAGACAGATGATAGATAGATAGATAGATAGATAGATAGATAGATAGATAGATAGATAGATAGATAGATAGATAGATAGATAGATAGATAGATAGATAGATAGATAGATAGATAGATAGATAGATAGATAGATAGATAGATAGATAGATAGATAGATAGATCAGCTAAGAACAGGAAACTGAGGCTACAATTCACAAAGACAAAGATACTTTTTGTTTTTATAATTTTATTTAATGAACTAAATATGCAATATTTATTAAATGACACATATTTAATGTAATAAACTAAAGTAGATATGATATTTTTTGTTTTTAGCTGACAGTGGTGTTGGTGCTGATGGTGCTATATCTAGCACTTTCATGAGAGACATGTATAAAATGGGAGGTAAGAAACAGCCTGATCAGATGTTTCTTTGTAAATAAACAATAACTTCTATTAATATGCAATTACACAAATAGTTTAAAAGTGCTGTATGCTTCCATATTTCACTAAAGCAGGCATAGAGAATCCAGTATTCATGCCTGATATGGACAGTCCAGTTCACAGTCCAGTTCATAGTCCACCGTGGTTGCTGGAGACTGAGATGAGCGTCGCTCCTTCCCAGAGAGCTCAGCGGCGTCTGCCCTGGACACCAAACCGCCGTCTCGCACCCATGAGGATCAGCACCTGCTCCACAGACTCCTTTCTGATGGCTGACGTCTCTTCAACACTGGAGGTTCACGAGGAACAGCCCCAGAGCGACAATGGAGAATCGTAAGCTAACACCACATACATTAAATGTAAATTACAGAATATGGCAAGCCAGTTTAACATGTAGTGCCAGAAGCATGACCGCATAATAACAGAGCTGATAGGTGTGGAAAGATTTAGAACTAGCATCTGTTTTCTTGTTTATATACATAGTACATTTACATTGTCATTTGGCAGACACTTTTGTCCAAAGCGACTTACAATGAGAATGATACTTTAAATACATAATAATAACACATAAAAAGGCAGTATCCTTATTAAGTACTGTAGTGACCAGTGGGTCCTAGTCTTTCATTCTATTTTGCTTTTAAATTTAACTCTTTTGTAAAATAAGTGAAACTATTTTTACATTTTTTTGAGTGAGATGCTAATGGACTAATCCTATTCAATGATGTATGCTAAGCTAAGCTAAAAAGACCCAGAGAACAGCTGAATGAATTAAAAAATGGTAAAACTCAAATGTTGGAAATTAGGGGAGTTGTAAAATGAGCATATTTGCTAACACGTAGAGTGTTCCTTTAATGTCAGTGTGGATGAAAAAAAACATGAGTTGGTTGTTTAGTTTGAAGCTAAAGTTCGTTTAATCAACCAAATTATTTTCTGGATTTTGTATGACCATAATCCCTAATGCCTTGTTTCCACTCAGTGATACAGTACGGTACAGTTCGGTACGGGTCACCTTTATCATGGCTCGTTTCCACTAAGTGGTACAGTACAGTACAGCACAGCACGGGTCACCTTTGTCAGACTTGTGTCTCCACTGCTCTTTTGATAGTCAAAAATATGTACTGTACGTATGACAGAATGTGGCAGTCGACGTCCTTCTTGCTTAAAGTTCACATATCAAGAAGCATTTCTTACTAATATATTTCTTACATTGCTTACTATATATATATACATACAGTGGCGGTTCTAGTTTAATTGGCACCCTGGGTGAAACCACCCCAAACATACCCCCTCCCCATCCCCCAAGAAATAAAGACACTATGTGGTTGACTTTATATATATTTAAAATATTTAAATATATATTTTAAATATTCATTCATTCATTTTCTTTTCGGCTTAGTCTCTTTAATAATCTGGGGTCGCCACAGCGGTAAGAACCGCCAACTTATCCAGCATATGTTTTACACAGCAGATGCCCTTCCAGCTGCAACCCATCACTGGGAAACATCCATACACACTCATACACACTCGTACACTACGGACAATTTAGCCTAGCCAATTCACCTGTACCGCATGTCTTTAGACTGTGGGGGGAAACCGGAGCACCTGGAGGAAACCCACGCGAACGCAGGGAGAACCTGCAAACTCCACACAGAAATGCCAACTGACCCAGCCGAGGCTCGAACCAGCGACCTTCTTGCTGTGAGGCGACAACACTACCTACTGCGCCACTGCGTCGCCCTATTTTAAATAAATACATTTAAAATAATTATTATAAATACATTCAAATATATTTATTTATTTTTAAAAATATAACAATTTGTTTATTATTATTATACAATTATTCTAAATAAATAATAAAAATCTATTCTAAATGGAACTGCAAAACAATGTAAATGTAATATTCTAATATTCGAAGACTTTTGCATGAATATTAATTATGACAGTTCCATAGAATAGAAAACAAATATGTTTTATAGAATTATCTGTTGTCTTAGACCCGACTCATGGCCGAGAATTCATGTTATGAAGTCTTAGTCTTAGTCTCCCTGACTGATTTTTCCTTCTTTCTGCTTCATAGCCTTGCTTAGTCAAAGTAACATCATCATCATGTGATATAAACTTTACTTTTGTCGACTTGCATGTCAACGTATATCGGTGTGCATGTACAGTAAACAACGGGGATCAGGAGCAGCGCTTGAGGCGCACGGGAATGGATTTTCTGCGCACATACGTCAATTTATTTTCACCAGCGTTGTTTCAGTTGCACATAAAGAATAACAAACTTGCGTGTGCAAAAGACGGCGAATGTGAATAGCCCCAAATGGATTAACACTCTAAATGAATACACTTGCATAAAGTAAATCTTATCTCAAAGCTTTTACTGGGGAACTTGTTTTTGCACAGTCTCCCCATGCCACCCTGGGCGATCGCCCACATTGCCCATGCCTAAATCCGCCACTGTGTGTGTATATATATATATACAGGGAGTGCAGAATTATTAGGCAAGTTGTATTTTTGAGGATAAATTTTATTATTGAACAACAACCATGTTCTCAATGAACCCAAAAAACTCATTAATATCAAAGCTGAACATTTTTGGAAGTAGTTTTTAGTTTGAGCTATTTTAGGAGGATATCTGTGTGTGCAGGTGACTATTACTGTGCAGAATTATTAGGCAACTTAACAAAAAACAAATACAGTATATACCCATTTCAATTATTTATTTTCACCAGTGAAACCAATATAACACCTCAACATTCACAAATATACATTTCTGACATTCAAAAACAAAACAAAAACAAATCAGTGACCAATATAGCCACCTTTCTTTGCAAGGACACTCAAAAGCCTGCCATCCATGGATTCTGTCAGTGTTTTGATCTGTTCACCATCAACATAGCGTGCAGCAGCAACCACAGCCTCCTAGACACTGTTCAGAGAGGTGTACTGTTTTCCCTCCTTGTAAATCTCACATTTGATGATGGACCACAGGTTCTCTATGGGGTTCAGTTCAGGTGAACAAGGAGGCCATGTCATTAGTTTTTCTTCTTTTAGACCCTTTCTTGCCAGCCACGCTGTGGAGTACTTGGACGCGTGTGATGGAGCATTGTCCTGCATGAAAATCATGCTTTTCTTGAAGGATGCAGACTTCTTCCTGTACCACTGCTTGAAGAAGGTGTCTTCCAGAAACTGGCAGTAGAACCGGAAGTTGAGCTTGACTCCATCCTCAACCCGAAAAGTCCCCACAAGCTCATCTTTGATGATACCAGCCCAAACCAGTACTCCACCTCCACCTTGCTGGGGTCTGAGTCGGACTGGAGCTCTCTGCCCTTTACCGATCCAGCCACGGGCCCATCAAGACTCACTCTCATTTCATCAGTCCATAAAACCTTAGAAAAATCAGTCTTGAGATATTTCTTGGCCCAGTCTTGATGTTTTAGCTTGTGTGTCTTGTTCAGTGGTGGTCGTTTTTCAGCCTTTCTTACCTTGGCCATGTCTCTGAGTATTGCACACCTTGTGCTTTTGGGCACTCCAGTGATGTTGCAGCTCTGAAATATGGCAAAACTGGTGGCAAGTGGCATCTTGGCAGCTGCACGCTTGACTTTTCTCAGTTCATGGGCAGTTATTTTGCGCCTTGGTTTTTCCACACGCTTCTTGCGACCCTGTTGACTATTTTGAATGAAACGCTTGATTGTTCGATGATCACGCTTCAGAAGCTTGGCAATTTTAAGAGTGCTGCATCCCTCTGCAAGATATCTCACTATTTTTGACTTTTCGGAGCCTGTCAAGTCCTTCTTTTGACCCATTTTGCCTAATAATTATGCACACCTGATATAGGGTGTTGATGTCATTAGACCACACGCCTTCTCATTACAGAGATGCACATCACCTAATTTGCTTAATTGGTAGTAGGCTTTCGAGCCTATACAGCTTGGAGTAAGACAACATGCATAAAGAGGATGATGTGCTCAAAATACTCATTTGCCTAATAATTCTGCACTCCCTGTATATATATATATATATATATATATATATATAATATTAATTTCTAACCTTTCTATGAACAGGATTTGATTATAGCTGCAGATCAATGACAATGCGAAATAGCCTACTATAACGCCTGCGATTATATAAAATAAATAAAACATTTCTGAACACATACAGAACCTTACAGTCTCTGAAATGTTGCCAAAAGTACCAAAAACATACATTTAGGCATTATTTGGGTTCATAAACGATATGAAACATAGAAACTCAGTACAAACCTCTCATTTTTATTCTTCACCAGCACATGTAACGTTAACGTCTTGTTAAAAAGTAATTCCGTCATTCCGAGTTCATAACAGTCCAAAAGTCGATGATAATAATTAAACACAGCAGTTTGTTCATGGTTTAGGTTGCTGAAAGAATCATTTGCTCCTTCCCTTTTTTTGTCTCCAACTTCATCTTAGTTTTTTCGCTCTTCACTCTTGTGTTTGTCCATTTCTGAAAGGATGTCAGAAGCACTTCAATACTCATGCGCACGTTATTATCATGAGCTCAAGTTCGTTATTTCAAATATAGACGCGCAGCCAATAGAGCTCGCTACAGAACGTGTAATCACTCTCGCTTTTAGACGGCCTCGTAAACAACAACAGGACACACGGCAGATTCTGTTTTTCGTTTTGGCTTTGTGGCTGTTCATCAAGACAACAACATGGTTTGTTTGAGCTCGGGTAGACTATGGCACATTATTATATGCAGTGGTGGAAAGAGTACTGCAAATCAAACTCAAGTAAAAGTACCATTACTTGCCTAAAAATGTAGTGCAAGTAGAGTAAAAGTATCTGTTGTAAATATTACTCAAAGTATGAGTAAAAAGTAGACCTTTCAAAAGTACTCAAGAGTAGTGAGTAGTATCACGCTGTGAAAAGCTGATGCATTTACATGTAATTTGTTGGTGTGTGTGTAAACGTAACATTCTGTAGTGAATCTAGTAATTGCTCAGCAGGCACACAACACCATAAGATGGTAATATTAGGTTAGATTTAGGTTGTGATGTCAGGTGGCCAAAATTCAATGTCTAGCCAGCGTCTAAGGACAACGTTATTTTAATGTCCAATAATGACATCAAGTGACGTTGATATTTGGTTGATTTTAGGTTGTGTTGGAAAGTGACCAAAATCCAACGTCCAGCCAACATCTTAAACCAACGTCATATTGACGTCAAATACTGACATTTATTCGTCAGTTTTAGCAACCAAAATCCAACGTCTGATAGACGTCATAGTGGTAACATCCACACAACTTTAAGCTGTAACATCATTAGACATTGATATTTGGTTGATTTTAGGTTGAATGTTAGACATTGATGTTGGCCTGACGTTGGGTTCTGACGTCAACCTGATTTTCATTTCCAAACAAAATGCAGCGTCCCCACGACGTTAGGGTACAATGTCAATCTGACGTCATGTTGGCATCTTGTGCTGTCATCTTCTCATCAGTGACATGCATCTAAACAGTCTCTGGGTCAGTGCGTGTAAAGATTTTGGACATCTTCTTGGACACTTTTAATGCTTTCAAACAGTTTGCTGCAATTATAAATCGCCCATGTCTTGAGGTAGTTCATTATGATGCGATTTATCTTCTATGTGCGATTTGATTGGACAGGAATCACAGGACTGATTATTTTTTTTTTAAATAGTGACTGCAGGTTAAAGGAAAGTAGTGGAGTAAAAGTGCAGATACTGCACTAAAAATGTACTCAATTGAGAGTGAAAGTTCACACTTTTAAAACTACTTAGTAAATTACAATTCCTGAGAAAAACCACTCGATTACAGTAGTTTGAGTATTTGTAATGTGTTACTTTACACCGTTGATTATATGTATATATTATTACGGTGTAATGTCTCAGCTGTGTATTTAAAAATGGCGCTTCCTTTGTTTTCATTTCTCTTTAAACCAATAGGTTTCAGCTGCGTGTCTCGCTCCACGCTTTGTAAAGGGTACCCAAAAAGTGGTACGGTACAGTTCGCTTTTCGGTACCTTTTGACAGTGGAATCGAACATAAAAGCGTACTGAACTGTAACGTACCACTCAGTGGAAACGAGCCATCAGTGTATCTAAATAGTGAAAATGAGATTCATATCAAAAACCACAGCACATAGCAGAGTTACCGCGTAGTAGCTTATGAATAAGCATTTTTACTGCATGGAAAAGTTAGTAATATCTAGAAATAAAATAGGATGTTTTATAGATTAAATGTGAAAATGGCTTGCCATAAGATGACTTATTACATACCAGTGATCACAGCTTAGCTGTTAGCATGATTACATACTACTACTTACTTCATTAGAGACCAGTTGTTTTTCTATTGCTGTTTCAGAGTCTTTGAATAGACACTTGAGGAGGATGTGACACTCTTTTTACCATCTACAAAATGGAACTGGAGAATTACTGCCCAAAACCCATTGAAACTGGCAAAACCTGAAAAATGGAGCAAACGACAGCACTTAATCCATTTAGTGGAACATAGTCCTTAGTATTTTGAGTAGGAAAAAAAAAGATAAAACACTTCAAAGCTGCTTAGCTCATCCCAAATGTTGTATTCTTTTTCAAAACGCCCAGCGGATGGTTCATTTTAAGAAAGTTTGGACTTAGAACCAACCTATAAAATAGCCTGTAGTTTACATCACAGGGATGAACATTATTTGCTATTTGACAGTAAGAGTATGCTCTAAAAAAATGCTGGGTTGTCCCAACTTAATGTTGGGTCAAAAATGGTCAAACCCAATGTTGTTGTTTTTCAGTTGAAATTAAATTACACTTTTTAACCCAACAGTTGGGTTTGTCCCAATGTTGGGTTAAGACACGGATGTCAAACTCAGTTCCTGGAGAGCCGCAGCTCTGCACAGTTTAGTTCCAACCCTAATTAAACCCACCTGATCAAACTAATTGAGTGCTTTAGGCTTGTTTGGTACCTACAGATAGGTGTGTTGAAACAGGGCTGGAACTAAACTCTGCTGGGCTGCGGCCCTCCAGGAATTGAGTTTGACCCCCCTGGGTTAAGACAGCCTGGTATTTTTGTACACTAGATGGTCTCAAAGCTCATAGACATGAACTAGAAGCCACAAAACTGATTTTGTGTTATAGTCTCTTTAAAAATGGTGTAAGGGGGATAGTTTGAGTCATTTGTGCAATAATGCTCATATATATTACTGACAACAAAGCCATTTAGTCTTTCTGAAGATGCACTTTGCAGTTTCATCTCAAATGGCACTTTACCAAGAATATCAAGTCAATATTTATAGACAGTCAATGTTTCATGCTTATAGAAACTTGTGGAAATCAGTGGTGATGTTAGGATTGTAGTCTGTGTGACTGAACTGTTACAAAGTATGTTTGAGCAATGGGATGCCTCTTGCTAATCAAATGATGTTTCTTGAGGTATTTTACTTTCTTTTGGGGATTAATAAAGTATTTATGAACATTTCTTGTTATGTAACGTTACTGTACTAGTCATTTTTGCTTCACTTGTCTACATCTGTGTAAATCACTGAGCCATAATTCAATAACACCAGTGCTGTTTTAGGACTGTTTTACATGACCTTATAGTAATATTCCGGTTTTAATCATGTTTTTATTATAATGTCTTGAGAAAGCTGACACTGTTATACTACATAAACATTATTCTTCCGTCTTCTTCTTCTTCTTCTTCTGAGACTAATGTAAATCATCTCCTCCTAGACCGTTTATACTACAACCACCAAACTAACCCTAGTTTATACTAGAAACATACTAGCAACATGCTAATTCATACTAGAACCATGTTAGCATACTAACATATGTTAGAAACATGCTAGCATAATGCTAATTTATACTAGAAACATGCTAATTTAATGTTAGCAGCTGCCTAGCAACCACTCAGGACATCTTAGCAACTGCCTAGCAACACCCTAGCAACCGCCTAGAAACATTTTAACAACCGCCTAGCAACCACTGCGAACACCCTAGCAACCACCTAGCAACATCTTAGCAATCACCTAGTATGCCTTTGCAACTACTCAGAACACCCTAGCAACCACCTAGCAACATCTTAGCAATCACCTAGTAATGCCTTAGCAACTACTTAGAACAACCTAGCAACTACCTAGCAACACCTCATCAACGCCTTATCAAACACCTAGCAACGGCCTAGAACACCTTAGCAACCACCTCGCAACACCTTAACAACCATTCAGAACACCTTAGTAGCCACCTAGAACACACTAGCAACACCTTAGCAACCACCTAGAACACCCTAGCAAACGCCTAGCAACACCTTAGTAACCACTCAGAACACCCTAGCAATGCCTTAGCAAGAAACATGCCAATCCATACTAGCAACATGCTAATTCATGCTAAATTCATGCCAGCAACATGCAAGTTTATACGAGAAATATGCTAGAAACATGCTAATTCATACTAGAACTATCCTAACAACATGCTAATTTATGCTAGAAACATGCTAGCATAATGCTAATTTATACTAAAAACATGCTAATTTATGTTAGCAGCTGCCTAGCAACCACTCAGAAAACCTTAGCAACCACCTAGAACACCCTAGCAACTGCCTAGCAAAGCCTTAGCAACCACCCAGAACACCCTAGCAATGCCATAGCAAGAAACATGCCAATCCATACTAGCAACATGCTAATATACATACTAATCATACTAGCAACATGCTAATTCATACTAACCATACTAACAACATGCTAATATACATACTAATCATACTAGCAACATGCTAATTCATACTAACCATACTAGAAACATGCTAATATACATACCAATCATACTAGCAACATGCTAATATACATGTACTGATTTATCTATGCCAGCTGTTTCAAACTTTTTAAAAACTTCAATGATTTAAACTTTAAAGCTACTTCAAACTTTCAGACTAGACGTTCTCAAGCCACCATAAAGTTTACTTTTCTAGTTAACTATTACCATTTTCATAAAACTGGTGTGCTTCTGTCATTTTACTTATTTTTAGTATCGTTAATCAAATCTAAACGTCAAATTTAAGCATTTAACATTAGTTTTTATTTCATTTATATGCATACTAAATAATTATTCATGTGTTTTTCTTTATATTTTTCATCTTTGACAAAGCGTTACACTTCTTTCTCACACAGTAAACACAAAACTTCAAGTACATTCAATATTTATTTCACGTGTATCGTTTCTGTCCAAAAGACAGTTCAAAAGACATAACCGTCATACAAGTCTGCATACATACAGTTGTAATGAAAATATCGACAATTTAATAGAACGACCAAATAAAAAGCCCCAAATGAAAGACCACAATTGGTGAGATAAAATAAGGGACAAATATATACATACACACGTATAGACAGTTCTGTTAATAATTAATTAATATTTCATCACGCCATCAACTAAAGAATTACATCAGAGCGCTGAACATGTGTTGCGTCACAATGGAAAGAGTGCCGACTGTGAACAATCCCATGAAGCTCCTTCAAGACGAGAAGAAACTTGCATAGTTTTACAAAAGCTGGTACTGGATTTAATCACAGATTCGTAAAAATCACAGGTTAAAAATGTAACAGATGAATCCATGAAGAAAAACCATAACTAAAACTGGAATTCAGCTCAAATATTAGTGACATTACGGATTATATTATTGCTGTTTTATCGAGTATATGGGATTTGATTTGACACTGGCTGTTAAAAATGATTGAGAATAATAAAAGGAAAACAGTGCTTGATCTATTAGTGCCAAATAACCCTTGTAGTAAGTTTGGTCCAGAGACCTCATAACTGGCAAGCTCTGTGAATTAATGTGTTCTTGGCGAATCAAGAGGCACAATCACACCCACACACACACACAGTTTTAACACTCTTGAACGCACATACAGTATATCGTGTTAATAAACTTCAATATCGGCTCGTTTTATTTTATCGGTCTAAGAACAGCACCATCCGAAAAGGCACTCGTCTGCGCAAAGGATGAATCTTCGTCTCTCAAAAATAATCAGTTCAGACAACCGATAATAAAAGAAATTGAAATATTCGAGGAGGTACCTTCGTGTTTATTTTGGGGTTCATTTTTGTAGTAGCTGTCCCTTTAAGGCAATCAAGCGTTCGAATAATAAGACGACTGAATAACATAACTTGTCTCATCAATACCGCAGAAAAACACAAGACGAGACTACGATTCAACAGTCTATTGCATAATATTAGCCCGATTTATATTAGTCGCTATCATGATTAACGTTTCTATTTGTCGCTTAATCTTTCATAGACTTTGTTAGCAAAAATAATCGACGTGCATTACGCAGGTACTTATAAATATACAAATATACTTCTCAAGTTGAATTAAAAACGCTTTAAGGTAAACCGCAGTCCAGCTTTAAGCCAAAGGGGTGAAAAGTGTCACAGTTTTAGTGGGAGGAGCCATTTAAACCACACCCACTAACCAGAATAGCCCCACCCCCCATGCAGTTCCCCTTCTACAGGACTTTTTATAGCTAGCTATTTATTCCGTGGCGATATCAGGAGGCTGTATATTAGCGGTCATCTAAAAGCTAAAAATGCATATGCTTGTTCTACGCATCACTCCCCTTATTCAAGTAAGTTCAAATGCTGGTAGCGGCAAAGAAGTAACATTTTAAAACACATCCAAACAAAAGAAAGAGAAAAAATAAAGAGCACCTGACATTAGCGTACTTTTTACAGAGTGAAGTTCTACTTTACTCGATAAAACTGCTATTTCATTTATTTAAACTGCTCGAATATGTTCAGCATGTTTGTTTGATTAGCGAACCGAACATCACACTCCGAAAAAAGAAAAAAATCTTTCAAATTCTACATTTTTCACCAGGCGAAACACTCAATTCAATAAAAACTCGTACAATCGGAAAGTTTTGCAGTAAATTCGCAGCAGATTAGCGTGGATAACGTCCCTCGTGTTACAGCACCACACCATCTTAGCACCTTAGGCATATTTCACCAGATCTGAGACTGTACAGCTTTTAGTTTACGTGCAGCAATATATTCGTCAGTCATTTTTCAGAAAAAGACGATTTTCTCGCTCTCTCCAGAGATGAAAGCAGATGTAGTTTTTTTTTTTATTATGTAAAACAGCAGCTACACTAATCAACATTTGTGGCTTTACTGTATGTCATAAAGACCTCAGTGCCATTCACATTAAGGGCTATGTGAAAGTAAATCCTCCATCTTTAGCACTACAACTTACATGCTTTTACTCAGTATTCCCTACTACCCCTGTTTTCCTAGGCACATTGGTTTGGTCTGTGTGGAATGCAAGTTGAATATGCAGGGGCTATGAAAAAGGAAGGGGTTTGAGGGTGATTTAAAAAGTTAAGAAGAACATTTAAAATTTCCAAAAAGAATGTGAAAAGTCAAAAGTTTAAAATGTTTGTAAATTCTGTTTGTAAAAACGATGTTTGAAAGCTCAAAGGATCGACTGACTAATTGAAGTTCAAAGGATCGTGTAAAAACAGAATGTTAGAACACTCACAGGATCTTATGAAAATTCAAAGTTCAAAAGAATGTTTGAAACTTCAAATAAACATTTGAATGATGAAAACAGTTTGAAATTCTGAAAAAAAAAAGAGTAAAGGAACGTTTGACAAAAGCTTCAAAATAAAAAAACAAAACTGGATGCTTGAAAGTTCAAAAGAGTCTAGAAGTCTGAATGAAAGTTGAAAAGAAAATGGCCCAAGATTTCATTAGTTCAACTATTCGAATGGCCCTCAACAACAAAACGACCTTAACAACAGTTTTAATAGCTAAATATCTGTCCAACCCTACGTACACGCCATTAGCCTTAAATACACATTTAAAACGTACCCCAATAGACATCTCCTATAAAACAGGCACTTTGTCATTTGACTTTTTACATGAAAGTTTGTCTTGATAGCATTTACTCCAAACCACGACCTCTGTAAACTCAACCCATCATTCCAGCCATAAAACACATAATCCATTTCAAAAAAACCAGCCACAAAATGGCGTTCAAGTTCTCCAAAACAATGTCACATACAACATAATGTTGTGTTTTTAAATTAAAGCCGGTATGCTTTGCATTGCGTCGTGAAAGTCTACGACAGAGCCGTCAATAGTTGGCTTATTGCACTAAAAGGCTTATGGGACAGTGTTTGTCAGAGTTCACAGGGCTAAAATACGAAATTAAGAAATCGATAAGTTAAATAGATAATTTACAGATGCACTACTGACAACGCAAGTTAAAAGCAATATTATAAACAAGCTCAAAGTACAGAAATGTGAATGAAATGTCTAACTGCTGTAAAGTTAATAACTCGGGCCTCCGAGTAGTCTTGGGTGGAATTGTGCGTGCGCACACTTCCGTTGAGTGCGTTACGGTCACTCAGACACTCATTCGAGCACTTATGTTGTGACCGCACGCAAACTGAATGAGGCACAAAGCGTTTAACGCACATACATAAACATATAGTCGTCTACATGGAAATTTTGCATGGTTTCTCCTTTGCTAATTCTGCAGCTCTTAGCTAACCTGTCATGTCTGCTTAATGTGACCGGAACCACAAGGAACTGACGGTTCTATGATAGGCGCAAATTGTTCCAGGCAGCGCATGGATTAGAAACGTAATGTATCATAGAGGTATTCAGAAGCATTCGAAAGACGGAAGAAAAGCAGAGTCTCCAATGTTCAAACGGTGGAATAAGACAGTAACTGAGATGTTAAGCAGTAAATATGGGGAAAAATGCTTTTCTTACTTAGTTTTGCTTCTAGTCTAAATAAATAAGCATTTTCTAGATAAGTAAAAATTAGTCAAAATAAATCGTTTTTTGTCGCAAAAATGTCTCAAGAAAAATAATTAATGTTGTTTTCGGTTTGAAATAAGAATAGTTTTCTCTCCCCATTAGCAGATTATTTTGCTTCTTACTTAATTTAGAAAAACTCACATAATTTTGACATTATTTTCGATACTTTTTACACATCTAGAAAATGGATCTTGGTTTAAGAATTTGTAGATATTTATACTAAAAACGAGACAAAAACTCCAAGTAAGAAAAGCATTTACTAAACATAATAATTAAAAATAATTTGTTTGTTGAAATTAGTCGAAAATAAGCGTTTTTTTTACCCAAAAATGTCTCAAAAAGTAAAATAATTTTGATTTTGGCTTGAAATAAGAATATTTTTCTTTCCCCATCAGCAGATTATTTTGCTTCTTACTTAATTTAGAAAATCTCACTTAATTTTGACTTTGTTTCTGATACTTTTTACACATCTAGAAAATGCTTCATGATTTAAGAATTTGTATATATTTGGACTAAAAAAAGTAAGTTTCTTACATCCCTATTCGTTTTTAGTCCAAATGTCTACAATTTCCTAAACCAGGAAGCATGTTTATGAAGTGTGAAAATGGAATGCCATTTCAGTTGTCTCTCTTTCTCTCTCTCTCTATATATATATATAGAGCAATAGCTACAAGCAATAGCTACACGTAAAACTATCCGGAGGAACAATGGAGGACCTACAGTACGATTGCAAACTGGTAGCAAAATTTGCACTGCCCTCTAGTGGCGATCCTTCAACATCCGTTTTCAAAGTAAACAAAACATTAATCCTAAGCAGCAGTTTTTAAAAACTGTTCAGCTTCATGCGTGTCTGATCAGTCGTGAAACTCTGCAGGATGAGAGAAATCTACACAAACAGGGAAATAACACTGCCTCATTCGCTGATCTACCTCATCTTTAAACTTGGTTTTGTGACCCAAGGCTGCAAAATGAATAGTTTAACAGATCTAGAAATCTAATAAATAATAATATAGCTGCAATCTAGGTATTAAAAACAATTAGTAAGCTTGGAAAGATTGGCTGTTTTTCTATTGCATAACTGTGCTAGTTCCGCCTGTAAGTTCTGTTACATTTGGTTCTCTTTAGCAGCCTGTGATTGGGAGAAGCTCCTCCTCCTCTCCCTCCTCTTCTAAGTGCACAATGACAGTGGTGATTAACAGGTCTGTGGAGGCAGGGCTAGGCAAAGTACATGGTCCTCAGAGTGTCGTGATGGATCTGCACAGCTTTGGCCAGGGCTTGAGGGTCTCGACCGTTACTCTGACCCGACACATGGCTGCCTTCCGCACTATGTGAAGAGAGGAGAGAGAAATTAGCAAATGACTAAATTTAAACAATGAATAATTTTAATACATTTACATTCCTGAATTATTAGCCTCCCTCTATATTTTTCCCCAATTTCTGTTTAATGGATTGAAAATTCAACACATTTCTATACATAATAGTTTTAATAACTCATTTCTAATAACGGATTTCTTTTATCTTTGCCATGATGACAGTACATGATATTTTACTAGATAGTATTCAAGATACTAGTATTCAGTTTAAAGTGACATTTAAAGGCCTAACTAGGCAGGATAGGGTAATTAGGCAAGTTATTGTATAATGATGGTTTGTTCTGTAGACAATCAAAAATATATAGCTTAAGGGGGCTAATAATGTTGACCTTAAAATGATTATTAAAGAAACTGCTTTTCTTCTTGCCAAAATAAAACAAATAAGACTTTCTCCAGAATAATTAATATATCGAAAATACTGTGAAAAATTACTAAAAATCCAACCGTTTATAGTAATGTTTAACAGTTTAAAAGATAATTTAAAAAATAAAAGTCCAACAGTCTGAAATGTTCAAACGTTTAAAGGTTTTGAAAATAAAGTCCAAGGCTGCCTCCGAAAACCGCATACTTCCATACTATATAGGACTCTAAAACCAATATGTGAGCCCAGTAGCATGTCTGAATTCATAGAATTTGAAAATCAGTATGCGAGAAGTACCCGGATGACCTACTACTTACGGTGAGATTCTGAAGTGTGCATCCCATGCACACTGCGCTATCCCATGATGCCCCGTGAGAGAATTCATGAATGGGAGTAAAGCAACGCAACTGAAGCGAGTAGGTCACGTGACCATGACAAAATGGTGGATGTAGTACATCCGAATTACATTCATACATTTCACTGTTCACACAACGGCTGAGTAGTACGTTTAAATTCAAATGCAGTACCTACGGAGTAGTAGGCAGTTTCGGACGCAGCCCAAGTCTGAAATGTTCAACCATTTAAAGGAATGTTTAAAAGTTTAAAAAACTATTTGAAAATAAAATCCAACAGTGTGAAATGTTCAAACGTTTAAAAGAAAAGTTTAGAAGACAATTTGAAAATAAAAAGTCAGATGATCTGAAATGTTCAAACATTCAGAGGAAAGTTTGAAAAACAATTGGAATGTTCAAGAGAAATTGCCTTTAAAAAAGAAAAAAAAAAACACTATGACAACAGTGTCAATAGCTGTCCGAATGTATTGACGCAATTTTTCAGGACCATTTTTATTAATATTTTTTATTATAAAAAAATCAATTAAATTTGGTTGTTGTAGGGGAAGGGTAATGTACTGGTTTAAATTGTAAATGCAAAAACTCAAATCAATATTCATAAAAATAATAAATAACAATAATTAAAATATAAAATAAATATTTATATTATCTGAATAAAAATCAGAATTGTACTCTTTTATTGTATTTCTGATTAAATATAGATGCAGCCTGGGTGAGCACGAGTCAATTTCAGATCATATAAATAAAAATGATACAGATCAGATCTGATATCTGATCAAAAGCTTCAGGGGAAAAAAACTGACTTCAGTGTTCTGAAATGCAATGTAATTTAACAAATGTAATCAAATTTAATTCAATATTACCTTGCAAAATCAATTAAAATTTTCAAAAATGCAACCATCTGAAAAAAAAGGGCCTCTTTTTGACTACCTGTGGCAACCAAGAATATGCAAAGCTAATTCAAATAAAAGTGGCAGTGTTGATTTAAATTAAATCCCGCATTTCGAATAGACATCAAGAAAGCAACATCGAGGCCATTACATCTCTCACCTGTCATGCTCTTTATCCACTAAATGGTAACGGGCTCTGAAGGCCACCAGATGGGCATAGTAGGCTGGTGCAGGGATCGAGACGGAGCGAGTGCAGCGCACGTATGTGTGGCACAGCTGGTATGTCAAGAGCTGGAACTCATCCGCCGTGAAGCAGTTGTCGTCCCATAGCACGTAGTAGTGTGAAGGTCGGCTTGTACCCTTGTGAAAATAGGGTGAAGTGAGCATTTTGGTGACATGCATTAGACTCAATTGTTCCAAACCATTTAAATTGTCACTTAGTTAATATAATGCAGGACAGATGGCATAAGCATGGACTAAAGCTCCGGGTCACACTGCACTTTTCCCACTATAGACTTCCATTCATACACATGCGAATGCTGCAGACAAGAAATGCAAGCTCGTGCGACATGTTTCGCATGTCGCTGCGTAGCAATGTTCAATCTTGGTGAACTCTGACCTGCGAAATCGCATGATGTGATTGCATGAGACTAATTAAAGATCAAAACATGACTTCTCCATACAGAAATTTAAAATGTGGAGCAATCGCTCACTTTTTTTAACATCCAATCAACTTGTTTAATCCCGCGCCTTTTTGCAGCACCATACTACAACATTCCGCTTGCTCAAACTATAGTGTGAGCTTAATACAGTGTTTCTCAACCACATTCCTGGAGGACCACAAGCTCTGCACTTTTCCATGTCTCCTTAACCAAACAAACCTAATTCAGATCATCAGCTCATTAGCAGAGACTGAAAAACCTGTAATGAGTGTCCAAAACTTGCAGTGTTGGTGGTCCTCTAGGATCGTGGTTGAGAAAAACATTTGTGCTCAAGTGGCTGTGAGTTCATACCTGTATTCCAGCATGACTGCACAGATAAAAGTCAAATTCGTATGGATGGGTGATGTCAGTGTCCACTGTGGTTCCTGCTGGAATGTTCCCACTGCGACCAACCTTTACAAATAAAGAAGAAAAGGGAGTATTTTAGAAAAAAAAAGAAAATAATAAGGCAGACTGGCTGTTTTCAGGAAAACTCTTTAAATCCTCACCCTCTCAGTGCGGTCAGCACAGAACAGGCGAGTGTGGTGACGTTTCTGCACAACGATGTAGGTGATTCCAGGCTGATATTCCTTTTCAAGGCTGATACAAGCTTCACGTATTGCCAGCAGCTCATAATACAGCACCTAGGATAAAGAATGTAACATAATTGTAGAGTTCTAGATGGTTTTAATAGTTATAATCTTAAACAGACTTATGAAAATCTAATAAAAACAATTATGCAGTCGGCGCAATAGCCTAGTGGTTAGCGTGCTGACATATGGTGCAGAAGAACTTCAGGGCGTCCTGAGTTTGAATCCCGGCTTGATGACATTTCCCGTCCCTCTCTCCCTCTCCCTCTCCCTCTCCCTCTCCCTCTCTCTCTCTCTCTCTCTCTCTCTCTCTCTCTCTCTCTCTCTCTCTCTCTCTTCGCTTCCTGTCTGAAATACTGCCCTATCCACTTAATAAAGGCCAAAAATAAATCTTAATTTAAAAAATAAAATAAAAATTATTATTATCTATTTTTTTTTAAATAATTATCTATCTATCTATCTATCTATCTATCTATCTATCTATCTATCTATCTATCTATCTAAAATGTGTATGTCATACAAATTATATATAAATTTAAATATCGTATGCAATATGTAACATGTATGTAATATGTAACAAAATAGTTTTGTATCTACGTACATGTTTAACATAAAAATATATAAATATATATATATATATAATTTCATACATTTGATTTCATACATTTGAATTATTCCAAATAAAACCCAAATATGATTTTAACAATGTTTATAATGAGATTATAAATTATTATTATTATTGATAATATTTGTGAAGTACATTTTATTATATAATAGTAATGTGTCCTAATTTCAAGTTAAACCACTATTGTGGCAGGTTAAAGTGAAGACCTGCGAGTTTCTATTTGTATCTTACAAGAGTTTTCTCACATGAAAAAGAGAAATGCTTGTTCATGTTGTCATATAGTGAGACTGTAGACCCTGAAAACACCTGAAAATCTTCACACATGACGAAACTGTGGCACTAATTCTCGCAATACACACATGCAAATGTTTCATGATGCGCATCACTGGAGAGACTATTTCAGGGGGAACTGAGAAGTGAGAGAGTTTTGACAATGTGTAGTGCTCTGAAGCGACATATTCTGTAATTTCTCACCTGTCTGAACTGCCCCTCAGACACTCCGTCCCTATAGAAGATGATTCTGGTGGGTTTGTAGTGAGTAGACTTGTAGAACTGGATGAGCAGCTCTCGCACCATGGATGCCAGGTCCTGAATCACCTCCTGTCTGGGCCTCTGGACACGGACGGTAGCGCAGTATCTGCTGGGGTGAGCATCCATGCTACCCACCACCTGATGAAGAGAGAAAAGCGAAAAAAATTAAATAAATAAACTCATCCTAAAATCAAAACCAACCATTTTAAATGGAACACTGCAGTATTTGTTGATTTAGCATGCATATTGATTTAGCATGCATATTATTTCTATATTTCCCATTCTCTATTTTCACAACTGTGCCTTTAAGATATTATCATAGACTAATATTTTGGACAATTCAAGGTGAGATCCAAATACTGTCCAAAATATTAGTCTGCAGTATGTAGATGTATGTAATAGTATTAGGTTCAGTATGTCATTGTGCCACTAGAGGGCACACTCACAACAAACAAAGACATATTTTGATGATGCCATGATGACTTAGTATGGAATCATTACATCTTACTGGACTCATAAAACCATGTCCATGGACAAGCTAAAGTATTCAAATCTTATCCTGGTAGTATGAAGCAGAGTAAAAGTTTTTGCACACTGAAGTCTGAAATGTTCATATGAGTTTTTTTCATAATCATATGTGAAAATTTTGTAATGTAAACAAACCTTGCACACTGAGTCCGATGCATATTAGTCAATAGATTACAAAAAAAATGCAAAACATTTCAGAGTCAGTTTAAGCAGTGTTACATTCTCCTCTCTTCTCCAAAGTAGAAACAGAAAGAGGAATAGGCTACATATTGTGTTTATCCACAGGAAGGAGAGTTCAGCTCATTATCAAAGGGCTGAGCTGGATTATCCCGAAATTTATTTCAGGAAATCAGTGGAATTTTGATACATTGCTTGTGATACTTCACACATTCACGTACGTAAACAAATCCTAAAGAGAGACTGGCATATTATATGACATTATATGAGATGGCGGCCGTGTTGACGTATTGAAGCAATCTATTTATATTATAATGTCTATGGGCAGTACATCAAATCTTTAAAGGCACGCACGCACATGTGCACGCAGCAGGGGAGAGGTGCGCCAGTCACGGAATCCAGCATATAGGGGTTTTCAGCTGTCCTCAACATTCTGTCTGTATTTTATGCACTGTGTTTGTCAAAGATATGACCACAGCCATATTACCTTGCAGCCCAAGACCGGTTACTCACTGAAGGTAAGCAGGGCTGAGCCTGGTTAGTACCTGGATGGGAGACCACATGGGAAAAACTAGGTTGCTGTTGGAAAGTGGTGTTAGTGAGGCCAGCAGGGGGCGCTCAACCTGTGGTCTGAGTGAGTCCTAATGCCCCAGTAAAAGTGAAAGGGAGACTATACTGTCAGTGGGTGCCGTCTTTTAGATGAGACGTTAAACAGAGGTCCTGACTCTCTATGGTCATCAAAAAAATCCCATGGCACTTCTCGTAAAAGAGTAGGGGTGTAACCCCGTGTCCTGGCCAAAGTCCCTCAATCGGCCCTTAAGATCATGGCCTCCCAATCATCCCCATCCACCAAATTGGCTCTATCACTGTCTCTCCACTCCACCAATAGCTAGTGTTTGGGGAGCGGACTGGCGCTGTTGTCCTGTGGCTGCCGTCGCATCATCCAAGTGGATGCTGCACACTGGAGGTGGTGTGGAGAGACCCCCCTCATGATTGTGAAGCGCTTTGGGTGTATGGCCATACATGATAAATGCGCTATATAAATACACATTACATTACAAAGTTATCTGTAGCTCAAATGATGACATTCTTTATTTAACTTTTTGCTTGTACGGTGGCTCTGAACTGACAAAACTTCTCTCAAAGCTTTTTTGGATGCGAAAAGCCGAGAAAAAAAAATATAAAAATTAATTATATATATATAACCCAGTTTGATTTTTTTTAATGACGGACCAATGTTTCGGAGGCAGTGTGTCAATACGATTGACACAATGCGAGGTCGAATTTATTTTTTTACGTACAAAAATTACGGAAGAAAATTTCGGATTCAGTGTGCAATAACCTTAAAGCTGAAAGTCGTCTAAGCTAAATGAGAGCACTGGAAAAATTGCTGATGAGAGACGAGCGCAACACGAGATGAAATTTTTCTTATTATCAATTTTATTATGACACAATCCACCGTTTCAGGTCATGATTAATCGAGGAAGAAGCAGCCGTTTTATCATACTAAATACATTTTAGGGCTCTCCAACAATGCTGCTCTGTCTAATCTAATAAAGCACAACATATTAAAGTATCTTTGGTATTTCCTCATTTTTTATAAAACCTAACCGGTAAGTGTCACTAGTTAAAAAGTTAATTAAAATGTCCTGAATTGAACATTCTTCAAAACAGATAATGTAATACATAAATCAGATAAATACAGTATATAAATACAGCAAACAGTATATAATTTTTTTATATTTTAATAAAAGAATCATACTTATTGTGACTTTAATGGTTACTTAAAAAATAAGTGTACTGATTAGCATGTCATCCACTTTACGACAAAAAAAATTACAATTATAGACATCAGTTATGTTATATTCAAACTAGAAACTTTTATCCTAGTACTTCTGTGATAATCTGATCATCAGACTGTCTAATAACAATTTCGTGAAGCTATTTCATAATAATAGATTTCAACTGCTTTCTCTATGTGCCACAGTTGTAACCATTGTAACCGAATAGCTGAATTAATGTCTTTTAGGATTAAGAATGAATTACTTTGACAATGAATCTCTATTAAAAAAAGTGTGTGTGCGTGGGCTGTCATTCGTACAGCTGCAATGGAGGGTTTCTTGCCGTCTCCTGCAGGCGGATGAGTGACATCAGCTCCCAGAAAAATGACTGGTTGCTGGAAAACTGAAGGCCTAAAAATAAAAATGCATAAGATGTTTAGTAGAATTAAGGACACCAGGGAACAGTGTTTTCAACACGCAAGCAGAATGAACTTCATTCACTTGGTTGTCATACCGCTGATGGGGCACCAGGATGTTGTTGATGCCACCCAGTTTGACGTTGATCTTCAGACAGAGGTTGGAGAGGGTCTGAGGAGACGTCTTTACCACATTCTTCACCTGAACGCACTGAGTAGCCATTCCCAGAAGAGTGTCTCCAACACGTTTCACTTCAGCTGGAGACAGAGAGCACACAACAGCTCAAAAACGGTTGCAAGAATCGATGCCATAATAATTCAAGACACCAAAAACTCAAAAATGTAAAGAATAACAGTATAGACTGTTCAATGTGCTTTACTGTAACAACAATAAAGTTGAATCTAATCTAATATAATCTAATCAATGTGCTTTACTGGTTAAACAACATACGTTTTTGCATACATAATACTTCATAAGGTCCATGCATTGGTTACAATATTTCTGATGTTAGTTAATAAAAACATTGTTCATTGTTAGCTCATAAAAGCTTTGGTCTAAGAAATAATATTTTGTAAAACTATTAAAACAAAAAAAAAGCTGTATTTGTTAAGCTGCACTTGTTATTCTGCATTAACATTGACTAAGATTAATGAATGCTTTAAATTTATTTTGAAAACACACATTGCTATTCAAAGGTTTGGAATATGTCAAACTGAAGGACTTGGTTTCATTACGCAAAAATGCATTAAACTGATGTAAATACAAATTCATTTTTTAACAATTTAGTGCGCATTCCATATATATATTTTACAACAGTTCTGTCTGGTTCTTGAATCTCATTGGCTAATAGCCGTGAGATATTGAAGTAATATCAGCACTCATACAGTGTCTTCACCCTTGTGCATTACTCCGCCCACATAAGTGGCAAGCAGAGCACTACAGTTTGACAAATATTGCTGCTGTTGAACAACATAATGTACTTTTGAGGCTTTTTTTTAGGTGAGAATGTAGTCGTTTAGATTGCAACAATGCAGTTTATAAGGATAGTGCTTATTTTAAATATTCATAATTTCTGAGATTCAGCACGTTGGTGGCCAGCCTACCATACTGAGCAGAGTAAAGATGGTTGACGTTCCGCCACAAAATGGTGACAGAGACCGCATAATAAGCACTTTTTCAGCGTACGTTTCAAACTACAGCTGAACAAATCATTATAGAACAGGTAAGTGACATTCTAAGTCAAACTCTTTCTTTTGTATGTTGTAGTGCTGCATTTATACCATAGTAATCTGGTAGTGTTTACTTTGCTTTGGCTTTTTTGGGATTAATTATTGTGATCTCCCGATTGCAACAGAGAAATACTGGGAAATCTCTGTAGACTGATGGCATTTCATGCCGTTCAGCCTTATAATCTTAAAATGTGAGCAAAATCACCCGTTTTATCACCATTTTATATATATTGCACTAGAGAATCATTCAAATACTAGCTCTAAAGTGACGTTTGTGAAGTAGCAACAGTTTCCGCTGTTCTGACGGTCAGCTGCAGATGTGTTGTTTTTTTTTTCTTCTTTTACTAACATGCCACAGAGACTTCTGTAAAAATTTGTGAGTAATTATTGAAAAAAAGGGGTAATTAAAGCCCTACTTGTGAAAAAAGATATAAATAATACCAATGCCTTTTGCCTTGTAAGCCTCTCTAAAGAATATTGATTTAGCATAAAATAATAAGAGGCTAAACCAAAGAAAATAAAATGTACTTAGAGCAGGTTTAAAGTTCATTTTTATTTTATTTTCATTATTATTATTATTATTATTATTATTATTATTTACATTCTCATACTGGGAAGCTTCAATACTAAGATCTTAAGAAAACCTAACAACCAATATAAATGACACCTCTGTCCATGTATAGTTACCGTAGACTGGTGTTTTTCCGGGCAGAATGACGATGATGAGTTGAAGACCAGCATAGGTGTTCTTCAGGTGCCGGAACATGGGCTCCACATTATCTGCTCCCTGAGCGTATTTGCAGAAGCACGGCTGGCCCTGAATGGGCATTCCTGCATCCTTGGAGATCTTCCGTAGCTGGTCTGTGAAGCCCCTACAAAAGACAAGAGAGATAGTTTTACTTCTACTGATACTTGGAGTTTTGTTAATGACCAAAAAAAGATGGAGGAAGCTTTACTTGAGAACTTCCTCTCTACATTGTCTCTGAGTGGCAAAGCAAGCGATGGCCCACATCTTGATCTCCACTCCAGTGTGAAATTGCTTGCCTCTCATGTCCCACACTCCATGACTAGGGGTGGCTACTGTACGATTCTGTAACACAACGATATATATAATTGTAATATAAAGAGTACGTTTGTCAAATACTATAGGTTTGACTGCATTTTAATTCTAGTATATATATTTTTTTTTATACAGCAGTCATTTGTCAAACTCTCACAGTAAATGCTCTGCATATATAATAACTTGATTTGGAAAGTACTATTAGATATTAGTACTACTTTACTAGTTTCCTAATCAAAAGAAAGATATATTCTATGGATATCTGAAAAGATAAACGTAAATATTTGGACACATTCAAAAATAGAAATACAATATACATAAGGAAAAAATGTAACTTCATATTGCATATGCAAAAGAAAGAGATTTCAAAACATAGAACAAGCCATTCAAACACATGCAACAAACCTCACTCCATTTAAAGCAACCCACACAGCTACTGATAAACCCTCCACACATGTAAACACAATACAATTAGCACTTATATTAAACAATTAATGAAAATAGTCATTTACTCACCCTAACGTCTGTCCAAACCCATATGAAATTGGTTAATCTTGAGTCTGTTTACCCAAAACTCTGATTTAAACGTAGGTTTTTATTCACATATAAACACTAATCAACGTAAAAAAAAATAAGCTTAAAGTCTGTGAACCAGGAGTTTTTGGTAATTGATTAATTATGACGATGTATTTCCAAATGAAACTGAATTTTGAGTAGGGAGCGGAGTTTTGTTTTTTCACTCCTCCTCTCATCTTTCACTTGCAGCAAACAAACGGTTGAAGGGGTGTGGCTAAGCATATTAGCCCAAAGCCCATCAAACCGACATCATAAAAGGACTACCATTCGAGAGCAGACTTGAGACTAACTGTAACACTTTACAATACAGTTGTATTAGTTATTGCTAGTTAATGCATTTACTAACATTGACAAATAATGAAAAACACATTTATTACAGTATTTCTTGATCTTTGTTAAAGTTAATGAAAATAGAATTGTGCGTTTTTTTAAATTCACAGTTCATTAACTAATGTTAACAAGCATGAATATGGATTTAAATAAATGAATTAGTAAATGTTGACTAATTAAAGCTCTACAAATATTGCTCATTTTTAGCTCATGTTAGTAAATACATTAACTAATGTAACCTTATTGTAAAGTTGGACCAGATTAACAATGTGCGCTATCAAATCAAGCATTGTAAATTTTTATTTCATTTGAACTTCAACCCATGCCTGCTTGAGGCATAAGAACAAATATCATTGGCTCTTACTGAAGCTCTCAAACATGTCGTGTGACACACAAGCATGCTTTGTGATCAAAACTGAATACTTCTAAACATTGCAAGCAACCAATGATTATATGTGAATACAGTCTACTACTAAATTCAGATAATTTATTATATTTTTTAAACTCTTTGGGCATATTTTAAAGCATCATATTTTCAGTGAAGGGGCAGAAATCTGATGTTTCAAGTGTGCAAAACAATTCTTATGGGTTTGCAATGACGAGAGTAAGTAAATGACAATTTTTTATTATTTATTTTGGGTTTAGCTACCCATTTAGATGTTAAATCTAGACAATCTAGACAAATCTAGTTAATCTCTAGTCTTCTACTCAAACACAAACACACACGGTGCATGAGTGAAAGGGGACGGGTACCATAAAGTGTTCAGAGCTCACCCTGCCGCCGTACTGCAGCATGGGGGCGGGCAGAACTCGACCCGTCACCTCCGCCATCTCGTCTCGCACACGGAACTGAAACTCCTGCACAAATGGGTCTGAATTGTAGTTGGCACTGCGCACCTGAGGAATGAACAAAAGATTGATACATCAGAGTTTGAAGGACACTTATGAAAGTGTTTGTTTTTCCACCACAGATGATCTTCAGTCATAAACACTAGCAGTGATGTTCCTGGGTATCTTCTAGATTAGATCTAGTATTAGAACTCACCAGTCTGCTAATCTCCTCTTGTCGGTCCGGTGCGGAGCGGGCCGTGGCTTTGATCATGGTGGAGGTTTGGTTGTCAGTCAGTTTCTTTATGCAGCGTTGGCCTGCCACTATGTTGCACACCTGAGGGAACAGGGTGGTTTATAATGACAGGGTTTCTGCAGGTATCATCAAGGGATATTTATGACTTTTAAAGACCCTTTTAAGACCATTAAGAATAAAATTTTGACTTATACAGGGTTAAACACTAAGGATTTTTTCTAATGACCTGGTATTACCATGAGGAATCGTGTACAGTATTTGTTTCCCTGATTAGAGATTTCAATTTGGGGGTTTTGCTGTAAAAATGTCTAACGGCTGTTGTGATTTGTATCTCTTTGCAATAAAAAAAAAACTTAAATATAAAGAATAAGGTTTTATTGAGATGTATTGTTTGTGATTAGATCGATGTTGGCCCGATTGAGTAGATTTACAAATTTTTATTTTACAAATTATGACGCGTTTAAAATTATTTAAGACCTAAAACACAATATTTCAGTGAATTTAAGACTTTAAGGCCTACAATTTCGGAAATTTAAGAGTTTTTTAGACTTTAAGACCCAGCGGACACCGTATGACAGCATTAAAAAGGATCAAGATATCAAATACGTTTTACTAAAGCAAGTACTACAAGGTACTAGTTTAGAGCTGGTGCTAATAGTCCTTTTCACACAGTTATAACTTTAAATATCTGTAAAATGACCAGAATGACTTTCCCAGTAAATTTAAATATGCACTGTTTATACAGGCAACGACATTCAATAATTTTCATGGAAAAGCACCATTCACACATCCATTACAAAATAGCAGTAAATTCTGACATCATTAATCAGAAATGACCTCTAAATGGCTACACTTATATTTGTAAACATGACAGGGTGAGACATTTTGTTGAGTATACTTTTTATTTCAAAATGTCTCATTGATGCTGCTGCTTTTGTTCCAGAGCGAAACCAAAATACTGAACTATAGGAGAAAAATGTTGTTGTCGCTAGCATCCGAAGGCTGAGATGCAACACGCAGCTAAAAAACAGTTACGTTCACACATATGGATACACAGATATCTGTGCGACAGATGTGGGCAAAACTCAAAATTGGGATTAAAAAGTGCAATTCTGAGAAGTCATAAATGTGAGATATAAACTTGCAATTGCAAGAAAAAAAAAAAAAGTCAGTGAGATGTAAGAATTGTTTATATCACACAAAACTGACAATTTCTGACAAATTAAGCCATATTTGGCAAAAACAAATTGGAATTGAGGAAAATAGTCAGAATTTCAAGATATAAACTATTTACTGTATATATAATTTATATATTTAAATATACATTTTTCAGACTTTATATTAAATTTTGACATTTTTTATTGCAATTCTGACTTTATTTTAGTGTTGCAAGACAAACCTATGCAAAAATTGCATGTTTATAACTTTGAAAGTTGTGAGATATAAAATAAAAAAATGTGTGAATGTTGTGTAATAGAAATGTGTGAAAAAGCAGTATTTTTGAGGTGTAAACAATGAAGCTTCCATAAAAGCTCTTGTTAAGTATCTAGAAATGATGAATTCCACAAATCAGGGAAAAACAAATGTTGGCTAGCTTGTGCGTGAGTGAAAAGAAATCGTATCACGCTTCCTGTTAACGTAAGTGATCAGACGCCTTGACACTCACCTCTAAAGGCAGGTATGTGTGTTTCTGCTCCTGTCCCACTTGCAGGCAGGGCAGATGGGGGTACTTGAGCTGCAAGTTGTACTTTTCCCTGAAATATTGTGCCACTGTTCTCTCCACAGTCTGTCCATTTTCCAGCTGTAGAGGAAACCTGACAAATGAATACAAAAAATTATAATTATTAAAAATGAACAGGGAGCTGGGAAGACTATCTTAATGGGATAGTTCACCCAAGAATGAATATTCTGTCAGTATTTACTCACTCTGCAGTTTCTTGCTTCTGTTAAACACAAAGAATGATTTACTGAAGAATGATGGAAAGCAGCAGCCATAGATTTCCATACAATTTTTGGCCCTACTATGGATGTCAATAGCTGCTGGTTTCCAACATTCTTCAGAGTATGTTCCTTTGTGTATAACAGAATTCATGAAAGTTTAGAACCACTTAAGTGCAAGTAAACTGTGAGGAAATTTAAATTTAAAAACTATCTCTTTAAAGATTCTAAGAAGGTTTATCCAGTTTTTTCTCTCTTAATATAACAAACATGACACTTCAGTATGTATTATTGTACCACAGTGCAGATTTATTGACCTTTTTTTTAACTGATAGACAATTAATCCTCAAATGGTCTTAAAAAAAATGTCAAAAAGCTGCTCATTTACTCACGTCTGATGGCTAGCTGGTCGGCGAGTAACATTACACACCCTATACTTCCTCCTCATGGTGCCACAGTGGGTGACCTCCACCTTTAGACCTGATGAGAGGAGAAGATCAAATTCTCACCACTGGTCAGTTTACAGCTCAGAGTAAGAGTATTTCCACTACTTTTAAGAGTATTTATACTACTGTATTAATCAGGACTCAATTCAAGCAGTGAATTTAACTTGCAAATAAAGCAGCATTTCCTTTCTGTGTTTTTAAGAGAACAGAATTGCCAAAAATACATTTTATTGAGCATTTTCAACAAATCATAACAAAGTGTCATATCTAACATTTTGATTTATGCATTTTTGAAGAAATTAAAAAGCATACATTTGAATAAAAGGTTTAAATAAAACAATAATACTTAAGGAAAAAAAAAACATCACTGTTACAATATCTTTCAAAAATCCTTCTGTTAAACGTGGAGCTCAAGAAATTTCGATCCCACTTTATATTAGGTGGCCTTACCTAATATGTACTTGCACTGAGATTAATCATTTGTTACAATGAATTAAATGTATACAATGTATTGTTATTGTGTAAATACATGTTTTTACATTGTAGTTATGATTGATTAAATACCAGTGTAATTACACTGTTAACCATTCCTTACAAATTAACTCACCCTTAAACCTACCCATACCACCAAACTTGTCCCTAACCCTACCCGTATCCCACCTCAAGAGCGTCAGAAGTGTTCTGCAGTAAGAACATTGTATTTATTTTCTGATGCAAGTACATGGTAGTTAAGGCCACCTAATACTATACTTTTATTCCAGGTTTGTTTGATGAGTTCAAATGCAGAGGTTGAACAATCTTTATTGCCACTTGGGACCAATTTAATGCATCCTTGCAGATTAACAGTATCATAGAAGTACATATCAAACATGGAGAAGGTAAGACGAGGTAAACCTTTGTCCACTGACACAAACCTTTGATCTCTTTGGTGAATTTGACTCTGTGGGAATCGGTGAGAGGACGAGGTTGCTCATCGATGTTGTGGATATCCAGAACCTCACACATGAACTGAATCACAGGCTGAGCTTTGTAGAAAGCAGTGGCAGACACTAAGGAGAATAATAATATTCGGTCAACGTTAAAGCAAAATAAATCAGGTGTTTGTTGACTGCATGTAAAAATCATAGTGCTATTATAATGTAAACATTTGCAGAACATTTTCAGCAACATTATGTCATATCTGTGTTACACACAAGTTCAAATTACCACGAAAGAACTGGGATAAAAGTTTATAGTTTGCATTAAAACAGGGCACGGAACAGGAAGTGTTTTCATTTAGGCTTTCTAAATTTCAAAATTTGTCTAGTACACCGAAACGTATGCTCTCTGAATAGTAATGCTCCTTAAATGCAAGTTATGAAACATGAATCACTTGAACCAACTCATGAACCTAACGACAAACAAAAAAAATATATACATATACATATATATATATAATAACTTGCACAGCTTACAACTTTCAAATTGTATTTGTTATTGAATTATCGGAAAGTGTGCATTTATTCTTCCAAGAGGCTTAACAATTATAATTTATTTAGTAATAAAAAGTATTTAAAATATATTTTATAATATTTGCAATCATGCTAAAGCAGTTAACTTTAAAAATAATAAAAAATAATAATAGTGTTTAGTTTTATACACAGAATAGAAAGGCAATTAGCATGTAGCTTTACTGAAGTATAGAAGTATGTTGGACAAGCGAGCTCAAACACGCTGCAAGATAAACGCATGTAAATAGAAAACTAAGTTTTATATTGTAAACATCACAAATTAAGAAAACATCATTAGTTTAACAATTCGCAGACAAGGAATTTCTCAGACAACACATGCAAATACAGAAACATGCTGCAAAGAGCACAGACAACAATGGCAATTTGTCAGGGGACCTCAAAAGAACCTTCCCGTTTACTGTCGTCAGAGATCTGAGAGGCGAGATTTTGGTTTACTTTTATTATTTACCTAAAAATATACAAACTACAAGGAACCATACGACTAGGGCATTAAAATAAACAAAAATGCAGCTCTTAGATCTCTAAATAGGAAGCAGCGGCGTTCATCACTTTTTCTTGTCCACATTATTTGCAGCCTAGCACATGTTGTGCGAATTTGCATGCATGTGTATTGTCAAACAGATGAAGATGTTTCCTCAGTGTGTTAGCGTTTTCCTTTTTGCATGAGTTTTCTTAACTTGCAGTGTATTTGAGCTCTCTTGGCCACCGAACAGAAGACTTTTTTTTTTTTTTTTTAATAATCACTGAACAACATCAATATCCTCTAACTGAAGAATTCAGATCATTTAGTTCGATCAACAATCTTCTTTGGCTTACCGTCAATGTTTAGCATCATCTTCCACATAGCCGGTCGCACTGATTGGTGGAAGCCAAACCACACCTCCCTCCCCCCACCCAGTGGGTGATCATAGCCCTCGGGTGAGGAGAAAAACGACCGTCCCACTGGGGTATACCTGATGCGAGAGGAGACAAATAACACATCTGAAACCTGCAGAACTTACATGTGAACTAAATGATTCTGATCTAACTGCTTATGGTTAATTCTTCGCAAGTATCTACAAAAAAAACGGTCTCGATTTAAAAGGTTTGACAGAATCGTTGAAGACATAACAAGCACTTAAATCTTTTGCATCTGCATTAAAAGGCTGCTATGATCCTTTTAATATGAACTCTTACCTCATCGATGGCAGATGGCGCAGGACAACATCTACGGCATGTACAGGATTGGTGCTGATTGGCTTATCAAGCTCCAGAGGATCAGGTGTGCTCCGTCCAGTAAGGACCTCATGCAGCATGTGCCAACTGACCAGTGACACAAATTTAATGGTGACCTTGAAAATCCTGTCCTTCCCACCTTCCCCTGGCAAGGTCACATCCAGGTCTACCTACAGATATTAAACACAATGTCATGAAAGTGTGTGATGCAATGATAAAGACAGCACACCATCATTTCACAGCTAGGTTAGTCATTAATTATGGGGAGAGTCTTGCACTGACTGATTATTTCACCAGGAGCCACAGGTGTTCATTTTAATTTGCCTTTGCTTTTTTAGATTCTAAAGTACATATAGCCCTTGTTATGAATCATGTATTTTGGGTGAACCATCCATTTGAAGCAGAGATGCCCAAAGTAGGGCCCGCCATCCCATCTTGTACTTTAAACAATGTCTAAAATTAAACTGCATTACAACCGTTTCTTGTTTGTCAAATTATGTTGCATTCATCATTTGTAAGTTGCTTCAGATAAAGGCATCTGCTGTATGAATAAATGAAAAATGCATAGCACGATTCACTAGCACTTAATCCCAGTGCAAACCATCTCTCTTAATTAAAAAGTTACTTTCAGTGTTTATTCAAACACATGAAGTTAATATTAGTACATTATATGGAAAAAGATCTGTCAGTACCACCATTTCATTACAACTTGTTTGTAGTAAAACCACAAGGTTTTATTGTTGCTCATTTCAGTAATTCAACACATTTCCTGTTAATGCAGCACAAATACTGTAACAAGAACATGTTAATGCAACACAGTTCCTGAACATTCTGTCATAACATTTTATTAGATTCTAAATGTTATACAAGTTAATTTAATTAACTTTTTTTTTTTTTGTTACAATTTGTTAAGGAAATTCTGCTTATCTGATTTGTGGGAACACTTTGACCTCTATTATAAATATAATGTCTAGGATTTTAGGCAATAATAATATTAATTTGCTTTTGTGCAAACTGTAATATGGATAAAATATTATCTAAATACCAAACAATCAAGATGCTGCTCTTGATAGTTTTGTATGCCTTTAATGTTTACAAGAAACATCTGTAAAGAACTACAGTATGCATCATAAAAGGAATATCATAATGAACACATTCAATCAGGGCATGTATCAAGTTCTAATTTTACTATTAGGTACTTCCCAGCAGCCCTGGTGGCAGTTACTGTATCTTACCCCTGCTGAGGCCACTGGTAAAGGCTGAGCGGTGTAAAGGCTCTTCTTGCCATCATAAACTGGTCTTCTGTCCCCAAAGATTGTCACCTTAAAGTGCTGCACCATAGAATCCACCACTTCCCTAAAAGTCATCAAGAAAAGGTCATGACCATTATCATGGGCTCAAAACTGCTCAGCATGACTATAAAGACTCAATAATGGAGAAGCCTCTTGAGAATGAAAAATTTAAAACAAATCAAGTGTTGCAAACTATGTCAATTATTGTAATTACTGAGTGTTTAGCACCTGTTAACACGCCGTGGGCACTTTTCTGGCTTGATGTCCACATCGTACAGGTAGACATCCATTTTGGGGATGTCCACCTGAAAGCAGTTGGCCAGCAGTTTGATGGGCTTCCCCATGGTGCCATAGCCAGGCCTCCGAGGTACGGAGAACTGGGGCGCAGCCCCAACGGCTTCTGTCAAGAAAATTAAGAGGGGATTTCCATTAGTACGACTTCTCGACACTTAATATATTAGACTTTAAACATCAGTTATTACCAGAGAACTGAAAGTAAAAATCTAAACAAGCCCCCACAAGAGATGAAATGTGTAAAAGAGTGCAGCCAGCGTGTCATGGTGAAAAACTACCTTCATATAGACATGCGAGTGTTATTTCTAATTTGTCAACAGTGACATTTAGTGGAAAACTGATTAATGCTTGAATTAATAACAGCGCAGCAATCACCCGTTTGTTTCTTGACACTGACGTTTCAACAGTGGGTGGTTTATGTGTTATCAGGAAATTTCCTCTAAATGCCCACTCACTGGAAACAACACAAACACGACAGACAACCCACATCTTTCATACACACCATTCATGAGAAATAAATAAAACAAATAACAGTCAGCGAAAATTTTCAAAGAAAGACTGCGACTTTATGTTCAAAAGCATTTTAACTAAAATGCACTTATTGTTTTTATTTCATTTAGTTTAACATAAAATTAACAAACTAAAATAAATATAAATAAGTAAAAATAAATTATGGCTGCTTTTTTTAAGAATATAAAACTTAAAGGGCAATTATGTAAGACTTTTTCACTAAAATACCAAAAGCCATAGCAATGTTTTTATTATTGTTTTCTGTTTCTTCTCCACGTGATCACAAGTGGCAAAACAAGAAAAGGTGGACGGTGGCATTCCTGTCTCTTATCAGCAATTGCTCCAGCGACCTTGTTTCACCTCAACGCTTTCAGTCTTACTCCGCTTAATACTACCATGATAATAAGCTTTGAAAACTTTAGCTCAACCATAAATTTGGAGACCACAACTCCCATGATTCCACACACAATCATGGCGTCATCAAAACACACCTTTGTTCTTGTAAATACATGCCCTCTAGTGGATAAAATCATATACTGTGCCTTTAAAGTATGACCAAAGAACTAAAGTTAAAACAAAAACAGGCAAAACAGACCAACGCATTGTTTTGGATGTTTGTGATGTTCTGCCACAAAATGTATGTCATAACAGCCTTTTTTTTTTGCTAAAGTTCAGTCTTATAAATTATAATGCCTATAGATTCATAACCCACAAGCAAAGCAGAACTTTTTTTCTTTACCTCAACTTTACTTTTCTTTTTTCTTTCTTTTTTGGCCTGGAAAAAAACAACAACCACAAATCTGAACAAACCCCCTAATTCAAAATCATTTAACAATATTAAAAGTATAAACACTGGGATGTCTAATAAAAAAAAAAAAATCATAAAATCCAAACTCTCCACACATGATCAAATTAATACGGTTTCGGCAGAATAAGCATCTGCAGTTACATGGTTAATCAAAATCATTTGCTATTAACGTGACTTGGCTTTACACACGACATACATATTGTTGGAATGTAAACAAACTTTCTGCCCTGCTGTTTAGACCCGTTTCAGTGGGTGCCTTTTCAATTTGAATATCATCACTTACATCACTTCTCACACTGGCACATTACGTTATCACATCACTGTAACACTGGCTGAAAGTGTTTCAGCTCTTTTAAAGACACTTTAAAGGGGGAGTTTACAGAATGAAACTGTTCCTGAGAGGTGTGTGAGGGGAATTCGTCTGCAACTGCTTTCTTACACTTCCCAGTGTGCCGTTGCTATGCTGGTGGCACTCAAGTGGCTTCTTCTTCCCATGGCAACCAGAACTACACCAACAACCAATTAAAGGAGAAACTGCGGTTTCTATATATAGGCACAGTTACAGCTGATCTTCCAAGTCACACATGTGCGTTTACTCAAGCGCGTTCATGCATGAATCAAACTATAAAACCAATTCATCAATTTTTATCACTTTAGTTGAAATCCGTTCTAAATATAGTAGTTTCATGACATCATACAATAAGAAAGGAGGGCAGGTTTGGCAGAGATGAGGTAACAGACACTCAGATCAGTTTGAAAGCCTATTGTTGAGCTCTTGCTTCAATTGTAACGCACACTTAACTGGCAAATAGGTGACTGGCACATTTACAAGGCTTCAGCTCATCCAGGGAATGAGACGCATCTCGTTTAATTATTTAAAGCTAGTCAAGCGGAAGAATTTAAAGTTGTCAGAGAGTGTTTAGACAGACTTTAAACAACAATTGGCTTAAATATAAATGATAAATTAGCTAGTGAAAAATCCATATTTCATAGAGTATGTAATTTTACTGTGTTTTCACGCTTCTCTTCTCTTGGTTTGTTTGGTTGAGATCAAAACAAAAATGTCTATGCTTGTTCAAGAGCTTTTAAATGTAAAAATGAGTACCAGGAATTCTTCAAAACAGCTCAGGAACTTTTCCATCACAAACACACAAAACATAAATCACACGAAAAAAATAAATAACTAAGATCTGCTGATTCTGATCTATCTTGAGCAAGACAAACGGTTATTTTGTGACCCTTGAACAATTAACCAAAAAGTCAAATACATAAAAAAAAATTATTTATTTATTTTGCTTACATTTCTTAAAATACACCTAATAAAACAACCGTAAATTTGGATTTGTGCTTTTTTTATCTGAGCTTTAGTATGGGAAAAATTTTTTGTGCAAAATAAGGTCTTTTTTTTTTAAATCCTCAATTATTATCCCTTTACTGCCCCACCAGGAAAAAAATATTGCATTGCATTTCTTAACTCCTAATATCGCTAGTTAACACACGCAATGTATTTTTTTTAACGCATTCCATAGTTTCTAAAATATCAGCCTCTACCAAATGGTAGATAAGTCGGTTTATGGTAAAAGTGTCAGAATTAATACATATACTGTGTAAGTGTAAGACCAATTTATTTAAAAACATAATTAAAATAAAACATTTTTGAATACTAAATCATCTTTTTTTGAAGCCATAAAATATTTCAGATTCTCATTTAACATGTTTTTACAAAAAAAAAAAATCATCAAGTGTAGTAGTGCAAGATGATTATGTTTGTTTGATTTTTTTGTAAACCAACAATGCTGTGTGTGTAAACCATTATTTAAAACAGTCATTCTTTATATGACTTTAACAGTCATTATTTAAAACAGTCGAAATACGGTCAACCATTTGATTGAGCAGGCAGTTAAGGGCTATTATTGTTATTTGTTTTTTGAATGATCTAAAAAAAAAAAAAAAGAGGTAAATTATGTTATATGAGTTATTTTGGACCTACGTAAGGAGTAAAACAATACATTTACACTTTTTCCCCATACTCCACACACTTTTGGGACTGAATTTTGTTACTAAATATGAAAATGTAAACCTACTAAAACAAATATTATAGCGAACCATTTTTTTTAAATCCGAAAGTAGGTTATATGTTAATAAATCAGAAGTTAGAAATTCATTAATTACAAAATTACAATTGTATAATTATCTTTAATGAGAAGCTGCTAATCAGATACAATACTGTTTAACAGTCATTTGGTTGTTCAGGTAAATTTGCTTAAATATTTGCAAAACATTATCAGGGTTAAAGATCTCAACCCTTTCCTTCCTGGGGAATTCCTCTGGGGGACAGACGCCCCCCAAACGGCTTATCAATTCTGAGGAATCACTGAATAAAACTTTATAAAAATGAACTTCTTGCAAAATACACAATAATTTCCAAAAAAACATGATCGTTCAGAATGATAAAGCAGTGATTCAAGGTCAGTCGTCATGGCAACAACAGACAATCAGAAACCCGCCCCTCCCCCGCATCAAACACGCACCCACCAGCATCGCCGCACCTGACGCACGCAGCACCTGTGCGTGACAGCTGCGCCACAACGCGTGACGTCAGCACACCAAATGAGTCAGGATCTTCCATAAGCAAGAAAAAAGCCAAAACCCTAACCAAACCCTCACACGAATTTGGTTGCTACGCCCAAACGTTCACGAGTAGTAAAATGGCTCACTCTGAAAGCTCGTTCTTATCTGTAAAGCTGCAGCAATTCACCAAGGACGTTTGCTGACCAATGAATGGGGGGGTTGAGCTGACGGTGGACGTAACAAAGTTACACCAACTCAATACGTTATAGTTCGGAATAAAATCCTAATAAACTGGAGTGAAAGCACCAAAGACTGACGTAACTTACCTGTAGTTCCGATTTCCATTCATGAGGTCTCTGTCCGGATTCTAGCCGGCTTCAGGGGATCAAATACCAGATGAGCGGTGTTCGTGTAAAGTCGCTGAATGTCCACCGTAAACCGAACGACCGACACACACACCGGCTCCTACCGCGGGTGTTGAAGCGGGCCGCTCGGAGGTTCTGAGCTTCACACAGCCTGTAGCGAATCAGTCAAGCAAAAGGCACCGACTCTCAGCCGTGGCTCCCGCCGTATGCCGTAGAGCCGTAATTGCTACCAGCTGACAAGCCAAAAAACTCCGAAGGAAATATTTCTAACAGCCATCGCGAAACAGTTTGTCAGGAGCCTCGAAGCGTTCGCGGTGTGTCTTTTAAAGTGACAAGCTCTTATATTTTAAAGACATGCGCTCAGATTTAAAGTTTATAGCTTGATATCCCTCTCCGAGTCAAAAATTACGTCTTTTATTCCAGTCGAGTTTGCTTGCGGCCGTTGACGTCTGATCGAGTATCGGTGTGTTACCGGTTTGCCTTGGGTTTACCATCTCTGTATAGACAGGGGGTGTTGCCAGATTTATAAAAAACGAGCAAATTGGTCCAATTTAATTTATTTGGAAAAGCGAATTATATTACTAAAACCTACCCTAAAAAACACAATGAAGTATTTTTTATGTTTTGTATACATGTGTTATGGGATTAAATCCCAAAATTGTTAGTCACCGTATCTAAAAGATACTTTGTGAAGCAACAAGCAAGCAAGCAAGACCTGGCAACAATAAGTAAGGGAGACCCACAGGAAATACCAAACGCAGGAAACACCGTCACTTCCTAGTAATGTCATCTATTTGATCCGCCTTTGATTGTTAATTAATGTGTAATTTGGGAACACAAATGAACTGCCCATAAAATGTTCTATATTATGAAGAAAGCTCTTTCATTCTCATAATGTAATTGTTTTTTTTTTTCTTTGGATAATATTACTGTAATGAACTTATAAGGAAAGTATGTTTGTTTTGTTTAATTATTCCTTCTTTAACGTAACTAATATGAAATTATTTGTTAATTTTAGTTTAACTTAGTTTAGTTTAACTACTGTTTGTAAACACAGTAGGATGAAGAATATAGAGGAGGAAACCTGCAAAAACAATAAATAAATAAATATTTAAATAAGTATTATATTATATTATAAATATTATATAAATAAACATTATATAAATTATATTATATTATATAAATAAATACCCTTTCGCAGCGCCATACGACAGAAGTTCGCAAGCTCAAACTCTAGTGTGGCTGCAGCTCTACTCTGGAACACCTTGATTATTTGGATCAGCTGTGTTAGAATAAGGTTGGAGCAAAACTGTGCAGAGCTGCGGCCCTCCAGGAATTGAGTTTGAGACCTATGAGCTAATGGGAGGGTGTCTATCAATCATCAGAAGGCAGTCTTTATGCCATCATTGGTTATTTGTTAGAAAAATTTTGCATTAGACTTTTTGACTGGCTTCTGCTGATTGACAGACAGCCTCTCATTAGCATGTTGAGCTGAGGAAAAGTAAATACGGAACTACGTTCAAGAATGAATAAATGTTTGAAAAGGGGAGAAATAAACTTCCAGTTTAGCATTTTCTTATTCCACCAACATCTGTGTAATTTATTTAATTATTTTCCTGCCCGCACTATCAGTTATTTATTTATTTACAGTATTTATTTATTTACTTATTTATTTATTCATTCATTTTTTTTTTTCGGCTTAGTCCCTTTATTCATCAGGGGTCGCCACAGCGGAATGAACCACCAACTTACCAGCATATGTTTTACACAGTTTACGCCCTTCCAGCCACAACCCAGTCAGGGTATATACAGGAATCAGAGAATAAAATTCAATACCTTTTAAGACCTTTTTTAAACACTATTTTCATATATTTTAAGACCTCATGGCCACTTTGTCTAAACCGGTAACATTGGCGACATTTTAAATATATTCACTAAATACAGATTGTAAGAAACTAATCCTAAACTAAAACATTATTCATATACTTTATAAAAATGTTAAACCAGAAGGTGTCACCTATAGAACAGCAAAATAATGGTGCTGCCTTCGTTACTGCAGTAAGCAAAACAGTGTGACATCAAGTATAGCAGGATTTTATCAATTTCATAAACTACATAGCATCCCAAAATTTCTAACTTTAGCAAACAACTATAATTAACATTATACAACTGTATAATCAAAAATGATGCAAAATTTAATACCTTGTAACAGCATTTAAGACTTTTTAAGGACCTTAAATTTCTCTAAATTGATTAATCAACTTTTAATACTTTTTAAGACCCCGCGGACACCCTGCCAATACTGGGATTATTTATATATTTATTTATGCAAAAATTTGTGTATTTTTTAAAAATACATTTATTTATTTATTTGCATATTTATTTATTTATTGTTTTATTTATGCAGGAATTTATGGATTTTTTTACTCATTTATTGATTTATTTGTGTATTTAATTATTTATTGTTTATTCAGGTTTCGTCTTCCATAGAATGATTTCAAAAATGGATTTTAATAATGCTGAGACAAAAGTAGTGTATTGTTTTCGGTTGTTAGCTGATGTTAATAAAAAAAACGTATTGTAGTGTTATTTTTCTTTCTTATAGTTAATTTAATGAAGTCACAATATTTATCCCATTTTCTTACAAAAAATCATAACAAAAATATAATAATATAAAAACAACATGGAAAGATTTAGTGTTGAACATCTTTATAACTCTCACCTTATATGTTACTAAGTTATATATTATGTTCTCTATTTTGATCCTTTGTCTGCTTGTCCTTTTTGTCTTTTACTCTGCAAATCACATTTAGTGTTCTATAGTGTATCTTTGTGGCTGTGCTTTACCATAAGCCTACATTTAAATGGCAAAGTATAAAAACATAAACAGCAGCACATCTAGAAAAATATATACACGTGTGTTTGTTTTAACATCAGCTGACAGCAAACTGTGGTCTGCAGATGGCAGCAGCGCTTAGTGTGAATGTAATAACCAGAGAAGAAGCCTGTACAGGAAATATTTTCTGCACTAAACGTGAGAACAGTAACTATTAGTTTTCAAGTAATTATTTTGCTGTCTCGACACAATTTATATCGTCTAAACGTAAGGATTCAATCATTCAAATTAATTCCTGTCTCAAATCATCATATCAAATATTCATGAGTTTAACTCAATAGCAGAAATATTAATATTGACCAACAACGAAATCATCAAACCCTAATTATATGCCTTAAAGAGTCGATTCTCTCTTGAATGTGATTGATTAGGCTAAAATGAGAGATCAGTAACTTTGTGTAGCTCTCTATCATGTGGAATACTCTCTCCAGGTAAACAAGTGGACTACAGTTTTTAATCGATCTTTTTTCAAGTCTGAATCTCCAATATTTGGCAACATGCAAATTTCCTATTGGTATTTTGATAGTTTTGTCTGTGGTTTATTATTCTGAATGCATGTCATAACGTTTCAGAGGGATGGATAAAGTCATAACCTGTTTCAACAAGTGTCCAGATGCTTCTGTCCGTCTCATCTGTTTTCCATGGGCAGGTGGAGGCTCTATCCACTATGCTCGCTGGGCCAAAGCTCTCCCCAGCTCTATTGAAGGTAAGTTCCCTATTTAAAATGGCAGTTTGAAATAATAATAATAATAACGATTGAATATGGATAAATAATTTAATTATGGATAATTACATTTTAATATTGCTTTATTTGAATGTTATTTTTTATTGTTAGTAATATAAATTAAGTAATAACTAATTTATTTATGTATTTAATCATTATCAAAGGAAAAAAACAACAATATAGTTTAATATAATAAAAACTATATAATTTACAATATAAAAAATAAAAGAGCAACACAGCATTTAATGTTTTTTTTTCTCTGGAATGTATCCTGTTTAATTTTTTAAAACTTTTTTTCTGATGCCACACACACAAAGCCTTTACCCCAGGTGGAGGAGTTCAAGTATCTTGGGGTTTTGTTCACAAGTGAGGGAAAGATGGAACGTGAGATTGACAGGCGGATTGGTGCAGCGGCAGCAGTAATGCGGTTGATGTATCGGCCCATTGTGGTAAAGAAGGAGCTGAGTCGAAAGCCAAAGCTCTCGATTTACCGGTCAATCTACGTTCCTACTCTCACCTATGGGTCATGACCGAAAGGACAAGATCTCTGATACAAGCGGCCGAAATGAGTTTCCTTCGCAGGGTGGCAGAGCGCACCCTTATAGATGGGGTGAGGAGCTCTAACACTCAGGAGGAGCTCGGAGTAGAGCCGCTGCTGGGGTTCGAGTCTGGGGTTCACTTCTATGACTGCTGCCCCCACGACCCGGCCCCGGAAAGGCAGACGAAAATGAGATATTTGTATATACTATTTATAATAGCTTGTATAATATAATCACATTTTACATCAGAAAAATATAATGAAAATAAAATATTATAAAATATATATGCAAATATATATTAAAATATATATGCAAAATTGTGTCAGGGATATTTCGAACATGAATAATTTGTAGACATATTACGAGACTTTATTTGAGGATCACAGTGCAGCCCCAAAGTGTTAATTAATTATAATTTTATGTGCCATTATTCTTCAAATCACTTGGTTTAATACATTTGATGTACAGGTCAGAATAAGTATGCTGTTTTATTTTCACATAAATGTATCTGTTATGATTGAACATTATTTCACTATTTATTTTCACAAGTTATTTAAAACATGAAAGCATGCAGTGTACTTGCATTTAGTATATAATATACAGTTGAAATCAAAATTATTAGCCCCCCTTTGACATTTTTTTTCTCTTTTTTAAATATTTCCCAAATTATGTTTAACGGAGCACAGATATTTTCACAGTATGTCTAATAATATTTTTTCTTCTGGAGGAAAATCTTATTTGTTTTATTTCAGCTAGAATAAAAGCAGTTTTTAATTTTTTAAAAACCATCTTAAGGTCAAAATTATTAGCCCCTTTAAGCTACATATTTTTTCGATAGTCTACAGAACAAACCATCGTATTACAAAAACTTGCCTAATTACTCTAACCTGCCTAGTTAACCTAATTAACCTAGTTAAGCCTTTAAATGCCACTTTAAGCTGTATAGAAGTGTCTTAAAAAATATCTAGTAAAATATTATGTACTGTCATCATGACAAAGATAAAATAAATCAGTTATTAGAGATGAGTTATTAAAACTATTATGTTTAGAAATGTGTTGAATAAATCTTCTCTCCGTTAAACAGAAATTGGGGGAAAAAATAAACGGGGGCAGCTAATAATTCAAGAGGGCTAATCTGACTTCAACTGTATATACATTTCTTGTAAATGTAAACTGATGTAGGCATAAAAGGTACATGCAGTGCTCAGCATAACTGAGTACACCCCATTTTGAAAATATATTTTTATCTATTTCTCAGTGAACATAGGCAATGTATTTTGGTGCATTTAAACGAAACAGATTTATTAAACAGATATATTTATTAAAATAATATTTTAGTCACCAAACACCTTTAGAAATTGAAAGATAATACAATTAAATTCAAGCTGAATATTGCAAAAAAACTAATTACAACCTACAAAATTTCATCTAAATCTTTCAATATTTTTTTTGCTTCTCTTGATTTTTCCTATTTTTTAAATTTGTATTTAATATTTTTCTATAACATAAATTTGGGTTTACTAGTTTTTGGACTGTTATCGTAAGTTATTTTGTTAGATAAGCTCCAGAATTGGTTTGAGCACTGACTAATTTAATCTATATGCACAAATATAATACTGTATAGCTTCCTATTAAAAATAAATAAAGAGATTTGTGAGGCGTGTACTTGTATATGCTGAGCACTGTATGTGACCTGAATATATATATATATATATATATATATATATATATATATATATATATATATATATATATATATATATATATATATATTTTTTTTTTTTTTTTTTTTTTTTTTTTTTAACTGTACGTTTATTTTCAGTGTACTCCATTAGACTGCCAGGCAGAGAAGGGCGAGCCAAGGAACCATTTTTTCAAAATATGCAGGAGATCCTTGATGAGGTCATCGGTGTCCTGCTTCCACAACTCAAAGAAAAGCCATTTGCACTCTTCGGACATAGGTTGGGACCTAATATCCTTGTCTAAGTATAGGTACTGTAAGGCTATTGTAAAAATATGTATCTTCTTAAAGAAACACGTGTTCCTGTGCACCTTCTTTTTCTAGTTTTGGAGCTATGACCTGCTTTGCCTTTGCTGAGCATGTCAAGAAAGTCTACAACCTTGAGCCGATCCACATGTTTCTCTCTGGAGCCTCTGCACCATATGTGAGTGTGGTCACTTTTGTATGTTGTCACATCTGGCAGCTGAAAATGGATTTGAATATTAAAGGAAAAAGGCAACACTATTTGATGAAAACATACTCAAAAATCTAAAATGAACGGATTTCATAAAAAGTAACACAACATTAAGTTTTATATTAAACTGTTTTATTTTTTTTATATACATTTGAAGTCAGAATTATTAGCCCCCCTTTTAATTTTTTTTTCTTTTTTTAATATTCCCCAAATGATGTTTAACAGAGCAAGGAAATTTTTACAGTATGTCTAATAATATTTTTTCTTCTGGAGAAAGTCTTATTTGTTTAATTTCAGCTAGAATAAAAGCAGTTTTTAATTTTTAAAAAAACATTTTAAGGTCAAAATTATTAGCCCCTTTAAGCTATATTTTTTTCGATAGTCTACAAAACAAACCATCGTTATACAATAACTTGCCTAATTACCCTAACCTGCCTAGTTAACCTAATTAACCTAGTTAAGCCTTTAAATGTCACTTTCAGCTGTATAGAAGTGTCTTGAATACCAAGATTTAACTTTTTGGTCTTGATTTTTAGCGGCATGTGTTGTGAAAACCAGGCACTGCTCATCACCTGTATAATACAGTCCCAACAGTGAAGCATAGTGGTGGCAGCATCATGCTGTGGGGATGTTTTTCAGCTGCAGGGGCAAGACGACTGGTTTCAATCGAGGGAAAGAAAAATATCTAGTCAAATATTATTTACTGTCATCATGGCATAAAATAAAGATATATAAATCAGGATAAAGATAAAATAAATCAGTTATTAGAAATGAGTTATTAAAACTATTATGTTTAGAAATGTGTTGAAAATATCTTCTCTCTGTTAAACAGAAATTGGGGAAAAACAGGGGGCTAATAATTCAGTGGGGCTAATAATTCTGACTTCATATAATACTTGTAAGTGTATATTATATTGTTTACTTTTTAAAATATTTTTTAGGATATAATACTGATATTATATATATATATACTTATATTATAATTATATTATACTTATATTATACTATATACAGTGGGTACAGAAAGTATTCAGACCCCCTTGAGTTTTTCACTCTTTGTTATATTGCAGCCATTTGCTAAAATCTTTTAAGTTCATTTTTTTCCCTCATTAATGTACACACAGCACCCCATATTGACAAAAAAAAACACAGAATTGTTGACTTTTTTTAGATTTAATAAAAAAGAAAAAATGTCACATGACCCTACGTATTCAGATCTTTGCTGTGACACTCATATATTTAACTCAGATGCTGTCCATTTCTTCTGACCATCCTTGAGATGGTTCTACACCTTCATTTGAATCCAGCTGTGTTTGATTATACTGATTAGACTTGACTAGCAAAGCCACACACCTGTCTAAATAAGACCTTACAGCTAACAATGCATGTCAGAGCAAATGAGAATCACGAGGTCAAAGGAACTGCCTGAAGAGCTCAGAGACAGAATTGTGGCAAGGCACAGATCTGGCCAAGGTTAAAAAAAAAATTTTTTGGCCTTGATTTTTAGCGGTATGTGTTGTGAAAACCAGGCACTGCTCATCACCTGTATAATACAGTCCCAACAGTGAAGCATAGTGGTGGCAGCATCATGCTGTGGGGATGTTTTTCAGCTGCAGGGACAGGACGACTGGTTTCAATCGAGGGAAAGATGAATGCAGCCAAGTACAGGGAGATCCTGAATGAAAACCTTCTCCGGAGTGCTCAGGACCTCAGACTGGGCCGAAGGTTTACCTTCCAACAAGACAATGACCCTTCAGCACACAGCTAAAATAACGAAGGAGTGGCTTCACAATAACTCTCTGACTGTCCTTGAATGGCCTAGCCAGAGCCCTGCTCCAAACCCACTTGAGCATCTCTGGAGTGACCTAAAAATGGCTGTCCACCGACGTTCATCCAACCTGACAGAACTGGAGAGGATCTGCAAGGAGGAATGGCAGAGGATCCCCAAATACAGGTGTGAAAAACTCTTTCCCAAAAGGACTCATGGCTATATTAGATCAAGTGCTTCTACTAAATACTGAGCAAAGGGTCTGAATACGCAGGACCATGTGACATTTCAGTATTTATTTTTTAATAAATCAGCAAAAATGTCAACAATTCTGTTTTTCTGTCAATATGGGGTGCCGTGTATACATTATGGAGGAAAAAAAGGAACCTTAATGATTTTAGCAAATGGCTGCAAAATAACAGAGTGAAAAATGTAAGGGGTTCTGAGTACTTTCTGTACGCACTGTAAATTTAAATGTCTATTAGAGGGATAGTTCACTCAAATTATAATTCCGTAATCACTTATTCATCATTTAAACATCCAGACCTGTTTCTTAAAGACAAAAGAATATATATTGAAGAATGCCCCCCCCCCCCCCCCCCCACATTCTTTATAACATCTTGTTTTGTGTTCAACAGAAAAAATAAATTCATCAAGCACTCAATTCATCAAGAGTAAATGGTGAGGAAATTTTCGTTTTTGGTTGAACTATTCTTACTATGATTGAATAATACTTTTCAGTCTGAGGCAAGACTGCAGGCACCAAGAAGAAGTCATCTGTCAGATGATGAGTTTCTTATATGGGTAACTTCCATTGGCGGCACACCACCAGAGATACTGGCCAATGCTGAGCTCGCCAAACTCTTCTTGCCTGCGCTGAAAGCAGACCTCTGTGTAGCAGACAGCTTTAGGTGGGTATAGACCAAACAAACAGACAGATCACAGTACTATAATTCCTTAGAATATAATTACAAACATACACTCAACCGCCACTTCATTGGGTTGCTTTTTTAATACCTTTATTGTATTTTAACTTTACACTCAGATAACACAGAAGTAAAAACAACAACAAATAAAAATCCACTCAGTATTTTACGTCAATATTTATGACCTCTCTTCTTATTTATCAATCAACACATTTCCAACTCCACCACATTTTGGGAACAATTTGAAAGGTCCCCAAACTCCCTCAAAGATTGGTGTAATTATCTCTTAATATATAGTTGTTTTTATGTCTTAATATATAGGGTATCTATTCCATTGTCACGTTTGTAACCATGTCGTTCAGCCAACATCCCATGTACACACATTTTTCAAATTTAAAGAAATAATTCATTTAGCTTGAAGAATACATGTTTAATAAATATTACATAAATATACATTTAGTCTTTTTAATCTTGAATTGCTTAGGGTATAAATAAAATGTTACAAAATCAGAGTTGACAGTGGAATTTTGACACAAAGTATCTTCTCTATCATCCTTTTCACAAAAAAAAATCTAATTTTGCAACACTCCTGTCTGCAATGAATGATATAATGTACCTTTAAACTCATTGCATCTTATACAGGTGTCCAAAATGTTTTCATTGTATTTATGCAAGACCACTGGATTTTTGTAATTACGTAGGTTGCTTTTTGATGGAAGTATCTAATCAGCCAATCAAATGGTAACAACTCACTTCCTCCTCCATTTTTCACTGACTTTTTTACACACTTTACGTGATGCCACTCTTGTCATCTAAAAATAAGAAAACTGAAGCTATAATTTGCATGGACTCAACAAAATTTGACAATAGAAAACTGAAAAAGTATTACCTCTCTTTGAGGGAAGTAAAATGAATGCTTCGTCAAAGGCATAGTCTGATAATACCATGACTGAGTCAGGAATCATGGGAGTCTTCATTACATCCTATGGCAGTAGTTCTCAATCTTCGTCCTTACAGCCCCCTTCTATGCATATTTCGTATGTTTATTTGGTCACACTTTATTTTGATGGTTCGTTTGCTAAATTTAGGTTACATTGCATCTACATGCTATTCTCATTAGATTATAAGTAGACTGTTAGGTTGGGGTTAGGGTTAGGTTTAGTGTAAGTTGATATGTACTTGCAAAGTTTCTTATAGTCAGTTAAATGTCTGTTGAATGTCTGTATCAACAGATATTAAGCAGAAAGTCTATTAATACTCAAATGGACCATCAAAATAAAGTGTTACTATTTATTTTCCCTCCATTTGGTTTGTTCCATTTGATGGTACAGTAAGTGCCCAGCATGGACATCACAGAATATTTTGCCATGAGTCCAGTTTCAAGCATGTTCAATTCAAATGGAAACGTGTGCAAGATCACTTGTGCTAATCACATGATTACAGTTTAAAAAACCCAGCTGTGTAGCAAATATCCTTTTTTGAATGAATTAATAAATGAAGTAAACTTCAAGTTCAGCCGAATTCATGTTCAGAGGGTAGAGAGCAGTGAACACTATGTAGGGAACATGTTGATCTCAACACAGTTCCTTCTTGGAGCTCTTTTCTATTGAGCTGGGAAGAGTTGCACCAGTAGTTCGTAAGTTCTTTCTTAAACTGGAACGCAAAGTCCACACTAGAACCTTATTAAATACTAGCTAGTTTGTAACTAAATTTGTTCTTACTTCGGTTGCACCACATGTTCTTAAGGCAAACCATAGTTACTAGGTCGCAAGCTCTCCATAAAGTCATGCATAGTCACATTGAATGTGAAATATCGTTAAACTGCTTTAAAATTCTGCAACTATTGCACATGTATAACTGTCCTGTGAAAATAAAATGATAAATGACATTTTTATAGTATATTACATTCAGTGTTGGGCAGGTTACTTTGGAAATGTAATAGATTCCAGATTACAAATTACCCTATTTAAAAAGCAATAAGTAGCATACCTTTTCAATTACTTCATAAAAGTAAAGTATCTGATTACATCCGATTACTTTTTGATTCTTGAAAAAGAATCACGTTTCTAATGGACATTTTCATTCATTCATTCACTCATTTTCTTTTCGGCTTAGTCCCTTTATTATTCCGGGTTCGCCATAGCGGATTGAACCGCCAACTTATCCAGCATATGTTTTACGCAGCGGATGCCCTTCTAGCCGCAACCCATCTTTGGGAAACAACCATACACACTCATACACTACAGGCAATTTAGCCTACCCAATTCACCTGTACCGCATGTCTTTGGACAGCCGAGGCTCGAACCAGCGAACTTCTTGCTGTGAGGCGACAGCACTACCTACTGCGCCACTGCGTCACCCTGGAAATTTTCAACTAAATCATTTTCAAGCATTTATACCAAGCAGGTGTGACCTTACAATAGCACTCTGTTTAATGTTAGAACTTCAGAGCGAGAGGTGGCAGTAACGCACCAAAACGTTTGTTGTATAATAAAGTTCTATCTGACATTTTTGTAAAAATTAAGTTATTGACAATAAATGAAATTGATATTAAATGACAACTTTACATTATGGGACATTATGGGATGTTTTTTATAAGTTGTTTACATTTTAAGACTTATTATTTTAAAAAAATGTTACACACATACTGTTTGCTATATGGAATGCAAAAACTTTGAAGCTCCATATCTCAAAATCATTCAGAACGCAGATAGAACCTTATATTTCAAGGTGACGATATGGCTTTTATTTTCATCGGCTAGACACCGGCCTCATCTCCGTGAATGCCGGTGCCGTCACTTATTGATCTGCGATCTGTAAATGTAGCTTGTTTGGACACTACTTTGCTACTTCACTAATAAAATAGCTTCAATACTGAAAAGCTATTTGATTTAGAAAGTAGCGACGCTACCGCCACACTACTGAGAAATGTAGTTATAGCAGAATAGCAGCGCTTTCATAAATGGCCTTAGCAGAAGACATTGTGCATATCAAAAACAGGCAAAGCAACAGATTAATATTATTCAACATTTTCATAAGTAACTGTAATATAAGTACACATTTTTTCTCAGTAACTTTAACGAATTACACTTACATTTATTTTGTAATTAAATTACGTAACGCCGTTACATGTAACTAGTTACTTCCCATACAGTCAGTCACTATAACAGACGACGCACTTACCTGCATCGCTAGCTGTGAATGAAGTTATCAAAACATTAAACTTGATTGAAGGCTGTGAGTAGAGTTAGATCATTCTTCATTATTATCGTGAGCTCCTCCATGTAAACTAATCTCGCCGTCATCTCTTTTCTATTGTTATACATGGGGGGGGAGGCTGCCGTAAATATTTAGTTGGTGCAACACAAAGTTCAGTGGTGCAACACAAAAATATTTAGTATCACGCAAGTTGCACTGCAACTTGGTGTCCCTTTAAGTCACAACTAGGCTACGTTTTAACTTGCGCACTGCTGGTGCAACTGTTATCTAAATCAGCTGTGGTAAACAAATGAGACAAAAAGAATAATTAGCAGTGTATGCAATGCAGGGGGCCGCAAGGACCAGTATTGATAACCACTGTCATGCAGGACTCCTGCATCAAAATCAAGTCATTAAAATAAATTGTTTTAGCAAAACATATTGTTTATATTACAGTTTTGGTGGTTTTTGGATATTTTAATGAAAAAATCATACATATTGTGCCATTAAGACAACAAGGGTACAAACCTAGCAAGATGTACCTAATGAATTGGCCAGTAATTGTTGTGTTAAATGAAAAGCATAAATGTGCAATATGTGCGACAGGTGTAGCAGACCATCAAAACCCTTTCTGTCATGTCCAGTATCATGTTTTGATGGAAAAGAGGATTCACCTCATGACTTACAAGGTGAGAATAACATAGGCGGTTTCTTATAAAGGTTTGTAACCACTTGAGGGTGAGTAAATAGTCATTCATTTTTGAAGCTATCCCTTTCATTTGCTGTACTTATACCATGTCTCTTCTGCTTTACAGCTTGGAAGATCATGACTAGCGGTGACTTCACTGTGCAGATGCTTCCTGGGTCTCATTTCTACCTGAAAGACGCAGCAAATGAAAAATATATACTGGACATAATCACAAAACATATTGAGACAGCAGAGATGGACTATCTTTAGAACTGATCTGACTGCATCCTACATGTATTACATGTTTAGTTTCTTGTTATTGTGAAGAAAAAAATATATATAACAGCTGACACAGACTGTAACCAATAAACACCTGAATTAATCATTCCATTTATTATAAAGCTCTGAAACATATTAATGAATAAATATAATAGTTAGATATAAACCTCAATGTGTATAGGTATAGGAATCTGAGAGGATGAATAGAAATCGCCAATAAAGCAATTATTGAACTATAGATATGTTAAAATGTTTTTATAATGATTTGATTAAAATTGTTCCACTTCATTTTCTCTTTCTTTATCTTTTTCCCCCACTCTGTAGCCATAGAGAGAAAAAGTAATATACAAATATTGTCACTGACCACTGCAAAAAGCTTTTTTTTTTAAGATTTTTTATTTATTTATTTATTTTTTAAGATTTTTTGTCTTGTTTCTAGTCCAAATATCTAAAAAGATCTTATATCAAGAAGCATTTTCTAGGCAAGCGAAATATATCGTCTTGTTTTCAGAAATAATATGCCAATATTAAATGAGTTTTTCCTTAAAACAAGCTAAATAATCTGCCAATGGGGTAAGAGAAATAATTTTGTTTTCCTTTTGACATAAGATTATTTTTCTTACCCCATTGGCAGATTATTTAGCTTGTTTTAAGGGAAAAACTCAATTCATTTTGGCACATTTCTTAAAACAAGACAATATCTTTTGCTTGTCTACAAAATTCTTGACTTAAGAATTTTCAGATATTTCAACTATAACCAAGATAAAAAATCTAAGTAAGAAGTTTTTTTTTTGCAGTGAATTTACAATTATCTGATTGTTTTTTAAGTAAAAATTCTTAATGATTCCTGTGTGATCCTATAATGTTGCCAATGTGTTGCTATGCTTTTTGTTAGAATGTTCTATGGTTGTTTGGGTGTTAGTTTTAAGTAAAAAAATGTACCTTCCAGCTAATATTCGAATCTGCAGTACTAAAGGATATTCACTTTAGTTTAACAAGTACAAATAATTACATGTCTAGGAAGAGAGGATCGGTAACGGACACAGTATGTCACAGTTAGGCGATTAAACCGTATATGAGTAAATGTTGAGGGTTGCTATGCTGTTTAAATTATTGAACAAGCTACGCGTGCGTCGCCCCGTTACCAGGAGACCCGCTTACTGTGTTTACTGCTGGACTCCCAACAACAGCAAAAGTGAACACATCTGAAAGACCAATCCTTCCAGGTAAGGCTACATTAACTTTTTTCAACATTAATATTTTCATCTTAAAATATGATTGTAGGCGCTGAAACTACGTTTTCTTAAAAAGCACTTTGAGACAAATCTGTTTAAAACTACAAATACTTTGAATATATATTTAACATATTGTCAATTATAGGTCCTGAAATATGCGTGAATGCGACAAATGTGAAGGAATTTAGATTTATTTTTCATTTGTCTTCTCTTGACTATGTTTACAACATTAAATGTTTATGTTTTTATCATTTTGATTTGCAAATGCATTAATGAAACTATGCATTAGGCTAATTAAGTTTCAATATGTTAAGCTACTCCATTATTTGTACACAAAATAGCTTTTATTTTGCTTTAATTATGAATATGCCAGGCTTAAGAGCAAAATGCCATTTAGTTTGCTTTAATTATGAATATGTCAGGCTTAATAACAAAATAGCTTTTATTTTGCTTTATTTATGAATATGCCAGTCATAATAACTATAAGCTAGCTAGTAGAAATTCACAGGTGTATACATTTCAAATCTTATCACACCTCCTTTCAAAGTGATTAATCTTTACATAAAAATGAAGTGATTATGTAAATGAACTGTGCATAATTCTAAAAACTTAAGTTAAAATAAACCTAATAGTTCCAACGTACAATGGGCGTACTCACTATTTTAAAGTAAAGTTTAAAGCAAAGTTACTTTTTTTAAAACAGGTTTCTCACTTTTTAAAGTAAAGTAACTTTTACAAGAATTAGCTAACGCAAGACTGAAAGGTTAACAGTTTAAAAATCTCTAGTATTCATTTAAACACACAAACTGCATGCTCACATTTATGGAATTAATATCTTGGTGGGTTTTTAAAAACAATGTTATTACATATTCAAGAACTCATGAATTTTTATTGTCAGTGATGATGCATTGTTTCAAGATGAGCTGCCATGTTTGTATAGGTGGAATGTGGAGATGACATTCATAATTATAGCTGTTCTTTTAAATAATATTGTAAATAATATATATTGACCAATCAGCATCATGTATACTGGGGCTATATATTTTAGAAGTGTATTTGTAGCATGGTTGCTTTTGTTTTAATAAGAATGACTGTTTAGACACCTATAATTTTACAGAACATTCTGTGTGAAATATTTTAAAATTAAAAATTCTAATCTCATTACATTATTTATAAAACTGTAATAATTTACAGCTTAAATGCACATTTGTAAATAAACACTTAAAATAGTATGGTAAGCACTTTAACAAAAATGTAGGAAATATTTTTGTTGCATCAAAAAGTGTGGTTATGATCATCCATCCGACAAGCTAATCCAACAAAAATTAAGGTAACACTTTATTTTGGTGGTCAACTTTTAAGTATTAGTAGACTGTCTGCTTCATATCTGTTGATACTGCCCCTTCAATAAACATTTAGCTGACAAGAAACTTGGCAAGTACATGTCAACTTACACTAACCTAACCCCAACCTAACAGTTTACTTATTATGTAATGAGAATAAGTTGGCATACAGATGCAATGTAACTTAAATTGAAGGTCATGAATGTAAGGTCAATATTATTAGCTGCCTTAATATATTTTTTTCCATTCATTGTTTACAGAAATGGTTGTTTATTCCGCTGTGCCGATCCCTGATAAATAAGGGACTAAGCCAAAGGAAACAGAAACCACTGTTGTCCAATAACTTGCCTAATATAAAATCAAAATGCTTTCTAGAGCATGATGAAACACAAGTTTGGACATCATTCACTGTAGCATTAAACATTTAGTGTAAATATACGGGAGGTAATGGATTCTGGTAATCTTTAGTTCCGCCTTGTCAAATGTGTTCACCCTGTGTCTCTCTGTGTCTGTTCACATACAACTGTTCACATTATTTTCTAAAATACCAGAGGCTATAGTGAAGACATTAGCATAATTAATTGAAGAAACATTACTGACAGTTTGATCAATAATAATAATAATATGCATGAATAACTATCTGAATAGTGAAACACACAGAATCAGAAAGCTAACCTTGTTTTTGTTTACCAGAACTATTTTTTTCTCATGTTGTCTTCTATGGCATCAGATACTGCACCAGCAAACATGGCCACCTTGAGCACAAAGCCGGCCTCACGCTACAGTGTGTCTGACTGGGCAACTAACAATAAACAAATCTCAGATACTGCTGAACACAAACGCAATGTTTCACATGAGATACGACAGGACGGAAGAGCTCTGCGTAACGAAACGACCAATAAGGTAATGTAATTAAAGGGATAGTTCACCCAAAAATCTTAATTTAATCAGCTGTTACTCACAGTCAAGTGGTTCTAAACGTTTATGATATATATATTTTTTTTCTGTTGAACGCAAAACAAGATATTCTGAAGAATATTGGAAATTGACATCCAAAATACTATAGAAGTCAATTTCCATTATTCTTCAGGATATATTCCTTTGGGTTCAACAGAAGAAAGAAACTCAAACAGGTTTGGAACAAGTGGAGGATGAGTAAATTATTGTAGAATTTATAGGGATGAGGGTGAGAGGTTGTTTGACAGAATAAAAAAGGTTGTAACAAACAAATCTTTTGCGTGACAGACAAGCTGGAATGAGTATGACAGTACCCGGAAACTGAGTGACAGAATTAATGACATCACACGCTGGAAGGAGAATCTGAAAGCCTGTGCGCAAGAAGTGGATGAAGAAATGGACGCTCTCACTATGGTGATTACAAAAAAAAAAAAAAAATCTGTATTAATAAGACTTTCTTTTTTCTTTATCTTGAAGATATCCTAATTCACTCTGTAATTGTTGCGAATGGGAAGCTATGCAAACCGGGATAGTTTCAAATTCAGCTTTATTAGAAGAATGGTCAGACAGGCAGGGATCAAAAACCAGCATTGACAGTGTAGAAGAGAATCCAGAAGCGTAATCCAAAAACAGGCAGAAGGTTCAGGGCAGGCAGCAAAGGTTCAAAACACAATAATCAGCCCAGGGTCAAAAACACAGAAAACAGGATAAACGCTTATGTACAGACAGCAACAGCTAAACAATACTCAGCCTCATTTGTGTGTTTGTGTACTGAATATATAGTGCAATGATTTAGTCCTTGAGTGGCTTCAGCTGAGGGTTAGCAATCAGTGGTGACTTGCATCAGGAGTGTGTGTGTGTGTGGCATGACTGGATATGTAGTCCATTTATCAGCAGAATTGTAGTCCTTGTGAATGGGTGTGTGTGTACCAGCGGTCTCTAGTGGTAGGATCTCGCTGGTGATCATGACAGTAATCAAACATTTGCCCTTGTTTATTCATGCTTTATGTCACTCTAAACCCAAAGAAAAAATATTCAGAACAGTTAATTCATGTAATTGAAAACATTGATTAGCAAATAAAAAGCAGCACAAAAACTCCTTAGACATTTATTTGTCTTCAGTGCACAAACTGGCTATATGCACAGCTAGTGTTTTTCAGCCAATTGTAAACTTCTGGTGAAAGGTTTCTGTGGCTAATTTAAAGTTTATACGATTCCTTTTACAGCATCGATGTTGTAATGTAATTAAAATACATCCAGTTAAATAAACTTAAGCATTCGTTTAGTTGTTCAAGCATAAAATGAGATGATGGATCGTGTAATCGCTAGCACCACCAGTAGCAGCAGACTAGCAGAGGAACTCTATTCAAAATACTGGTGTAAAAGAAATTTTCATATTTTAAAGAGATGGCAGGCAAATAATGGACTTCAATGCAGTGCTTCTTGTCTGGTCTGATACTCACTATTATATCTATTAAATATCTATTAGGCAGTGAAGAACACTTATTTTTAAAGAAAACAGATCAACAATTTTTATTAAATATCTATTAGGCAGTGAAGAACACTTATTTTTAAAGAAAACAGATCAACAATTTTTATTAAATATCTATTAGGCAGTGAAGAACACTTATTTTTAAAGAAAACAGATCAACAATTTTTATTAAATATCTATTAGGCAGTGAAGAACACTTATTTTTAAAGAAAACAGATCAACAATTTTGTAATGGAAAATTTACCAGAAGCCACCGTGCTGGCTGGCTGTAAATTAAAAGCCTGTGTGCATATACCCCATAGGTAGGGCCAGACAGAATCTGCGGACATTTTTTGCTATTTCTGCAGAGAATTTTGTAAAAAATCTGCGGATTTATGCAGAATGATTTTAGGAGTATCATAACTAAAAACTTAAAATACGAAATAAAAAGAATACCTTTTTAACATTTATTTAATGTTTACAATGCAAATCTAATGAGATTCACTTATTTGGTTAAAAAAAAACGTCTCTCATATAATATAGATCTACTAAAAGACAGAACATATTACTTTACAAACTGTATTGTAAATAAATCATATGAACATTTTAATATTACTATTATTATATCACAATAATATTAGTGAAAATGAATTTAAAAACTGAATACATATAAATTTATACACATTAACACAAGTAAACACATGGACTCAATAGGCTAAAAATCTGCGGAAATCTGCAGATTTCTGCACGCGCAGATTCCGTGTGGGCCTACCCATAGGGTATATGCAGAAATATGCAGAAGGACTTTTAAGGTCTGTTTTCTGCAAAAATCTTTACTGCCTAAATGATATACTCTATAAAGTGGGTCTCAGAATGTACAAGAAGCACTGCATTAAATTACATTTTTCTACACCCTGTCTTTAAAATATGAACATTTATTTTACTGCAGTATTTCCAATGGTGTTTCTGCACTAGCCTGCTGATCCTGACGGGCGCGTGTGAGTAAAGGCTTTTCATCTCGGTTTACACTTTAGCAACTAAACTAATGCTGAAGTCTATTTAACTGATTATATTTAATTACATTACAACATCAATGCTGTAAAAGGAACTGTATTGAATTGAAAAAGTCACATTAACCGTTCACCGGAAGTATATCGGTATGAGAGGAAACACTAGCTCCGCATATACCCTGTTAAGATATTTTAGATATCTGAGACTTTTACAGTGGCCGAGAGAGCTTAACGTGCTGCAGTTTAAAAAAAACACATGCAATTACAAAAAACGCCAGTCTGTTTGCAAACAAGTTAGGAAATTGCGCTGCAAATTCTCACAACAAATGCAAATAGCATGGAACACAATGGAAATGTTTCAAGGGGACCCAAAAACGTGACGGACCCAGCTACTTAGGTTATGGTTATTTAGGCTAATAATACATAAAAGACAAGGGAATTGTGTAATCAGGATGTTAAAATAAACAAAAAACTCACATTTCAAAGATCACTTACAACTTCACTGAGCAATAGTCACGGGCTAAGGCACAATAAGTAAATCCCAGGTTGGTCCGTCACGTTTTTGGGTCGCCTTGATACATTTCAGTTGTATTCCATGCTATTTGCATGTGTTGTGAGAATTTGTATCGCGTTTTCTTAACGTGTTGTCAGGATTTGCAACACGTATGCTGTCAAACCGATAAAGATCTTTCTTAATTTGCTTTTTGAGATATTTTATTTTAATTAATTTATTCTTAAATTGCAGCGCATTAAGCTCTCTCGGCCACCATAGAGCTTCTTCATCCAGACAATAAGGTTCCCGACAGAAAAAATAGCAAAAAACGTCCTCAAAACAGACCATATGCCTTTAGTGGTTCAATTGGAATGTTATCAAACTACGGAAATACGTTTGTGCACACATAAAATATACACATACACATAAAAAATAGCGACTTTATTCAACAGTTTCTCTTCAGTGTCAGTATATTGCGCACATTCATGAGCACTGTTCACACTGAATGCCCACACAAGACTTCCTGTGTTTGAAACAATGCACAGGCACATCAGAGGTAATATGTCAGAAGTGCGACCAAGCGTGACACATGAACGCGTGCCCTATACTGACACTGAGGAGAGGGAAACTGGAGAATAAAGTCTTTTTTTGTTTGCTTTATGTGTGCACAAATACTTTTTGTAGATTGATAATATTCCAATTGAACTACTGAAGACATATGGTCTGTATTCAGAATGTTTTTTGTATTTTTCTTGAATTTGAACGAGTCGGGAACATGGCTGTCTGTGGAGGATGAGGTAGCTCTCAGATTTCATCCTAAATATTTGAATTTGTGTTCTAATGTCTCAGGGGTTTGGAAAGACATGAGGTAAGTGAGTAATTAATAACAATTTTCACATTAAGAGAAAGATATAACCTCCTCCTCATTTCATAACATTTTTAAGTCCAAGGAGGAGACGGAACGGGCCCTTGCAGCCACAGTTCTGCCTCTTGAAGTGACCGCCGAGTGCTTGAACCTGAGGGAAGGCCGTCGTGGGAAGGAACTGGTCAGTGACCCTGTAGAAGCTGAACTTAAGAAAGAAGTCGAGGTGATCGATGGAGCACAACGCGTCCTTCAGCAGTGCGTCGATCAGGCCTTTGAACAGCTGTGGTAAGAACATTCAGATTTCAGGTTGGAAGCCTTCACTAGTTTGAAGATTAGCTCAATTATAAACCCGATATTACACTCAACAACTGCTTATTTAAAATGAGTTGAAACAACACAATTCTTAAGTTTTTTGAGGGGAACAACTTAATTAAATTTGTAAAAACGATTAAGTTAACTTAATCGATTTGTGTTGGGACAACATGAAGGATTGGTGTGGAACCCAGAATTTTATACACTGTGCATTTAAAAAAATCATGTTTGCTTCTTGTTTAAACTACTTATTTAAAATGAGTTGAAACAACACAATTCTTACATTTTCTTTGGGCCTGACGATTGGGTTGTCCTGGTCCTAACCTTTAACCACCACCCGTTCCACAATGCCCCTTACGACTCCCCCTGCAGGTGGTGGGCCTGCAGGAAGATGGTCCCACGTCACTCCTTCGGACTAAGCCCACACCAGGGAGCTCAAGGGTTCATGGAAGTATGCCCAACCAGTCCACATATGTTTTGTGGACTTGGAGAAGGCATTCGATCGTGTCCCTCGTGGCATTCTGTGCAGGGTGCTCTGGGAGTATGGGGTCAGAGGCGCTCTATTAAGGGCTGTCTCGTCCCTGTATGAACAGACTAGGAGTTTGGTTTGCATTGCCGACAAGAAATGAAACTTGTTTCCAGTGCATGTTGGAATCTGGCAGGGCTGCCCTTGTTCACCAATTCTGTTCATATTTTTTATGGACAGAATTTCAAAGCATAGCCTTGGGCTGGAGGGGGTCTGGTTTGGGGACCACAGGATCTCATCTCTGTTATTTGTAGACTATGTTGTTCTGTTGGCTTCATTGAACATGGACCTTCAACATGCACTGGGGCAGTTTGCTGCTGAGTATGACTCGGCTGGGATGAGAATCAGCACCTCCAAGTTCAAGGCCATGGTGCTCCACCGGAAAAAGTTGGTTTGCCATCTCCAGGTTGGAGGAAAGTCCTTACCACAGGTGGAGTTCAAGTATCTTGGGGTTTTGTTCACGAGTGAGGGAAGGATGAAAGATGAGATTGACAGGCGGATTGGTGCAGCGGCAGCAGTAATGCGGTCAATGTACCGGTCCGTTGTAGTAAAGAAGCCGAAAGGCAAAGCTCTCGATTTACCCATCAATCTACGTTCCAACTCTCACCTATGATATATATACTGTATATAGCTTTGGGTCATGACCGAAAGGAAAAGTTCTCGGATACAAGCAGCCGAAATAAGTTTCCTTCGCAAGGTGCACCCTTATAAATAGGGTGAGGAGCTCTGTCACCTGGGAGGAGCTCGGAGTAGAGCCGCTGCTTCTCCACAATTCAGCTGAGGTGGCTCGGGCATCTGTTTCGGATGCCTTCTGGACACCTACAGTACCTAGGGAGGTGTTCCAGGCATGTCCCACAGGGAGGAGGCCTCGGGTAAGACCCAGGACATGCTGGAGGGCCTATGGCTCCCAGCTGGCCTGGCAACGCCTCTGGATCCCCCCGGAGGACGTGTCTGGGGAAAGTGAAGTCTGGGTTTCTCTCCTAAGACTGCTGCCCCTGCGACCCGGCCTCGGAAAAGCGGTTGAAAATGAATGAATGAATGATTAAGTTAACTTTGTTTTAACAATTTTGCTTTAACAAAATTTTAACAATTTAATTGATTTGTGTTAGGAAAAGTATTTGCTTGAAACCCAGCATTTTTTACAGTGTACTTGACTCTTGCCTGTTGAAGTATGATGAAGATTAGGTGGTTGCTAATCTCAGCAGATCTTCTCAGTCGTCTACAGGAAGCTCGGCAACAGCTGACCATTGACCTTCAGGATAAAATAGAGGCCCTCGATGTGGATATGTCATGCTTGTCTCTCACTATACAATCACCTGAGATCTCACTAAAGCCTAACCCCACGAGAGTGCCCCCTGGGTGAGCTTATGAGTTAAATATAAGTAAATGTGTTATCTTTGCTTAATAATAATGATGATATAAATAGTAACAATGTTATGATAATACATTTTAAAAAATTGTATTTTAAATTTGTTGTCTTTGATTGCAGTTCCACAAATCCCCAGCAGTGGGAGCAGTTCAGCCGATACAATATTAGCCGGGCAAAGGAAGAGATGCAGGCCTCAGTGCAGATAAGAGAAAATAACAGCATCACAAGAGCACAGGTGCAAGGCCAGGCCCACAGATTTAAATGGCATATTTGCACATGGACATTTAATTTTCAGCCAGGCAGGCCAAGGGCTTCCGGTGAACTGTCTTTCCATTACAAAATTGTCAGGTTAAAGATCTGATTTCTTTAAATATCAGCGATCTTCACTGCCTGTTAGATATACGATATGAAGTGGGTCTCAGATGGGACAAGAAGCACTGGATTAAATTCCATTCCCCCCGCCATGTCTTTAAAATATGACAGTTTATTTTACCCCAGTATTTTCAATAGAAATTCTGTGCTAGCCTGTTGCTAATAACGGCGCTAGTAGTTACAACTGTCTTTCATCTCATTTTGAACTACTAAATAAATGCTTAAGTCTATTTAACTGAATGTAATGTAATTACATTACAACATCGATGCTGTAAAAACAACCTTGTGAAATTGAAAATAGTCACATTAAGCTTTCACCGGAAGTTTAAAGTTGGCTTTAAGACAGTTGGCTTTAAAACTCTAGCTGTGCATAGAGCAAATTTAATGCATTTATGTATTTTAAAGCTCAGTTTAAGGGGACTTTTAAGTTAGATCCAGTGTTGGGTGTAATTAGTTATAAAGTAACTAGTTACTGTAATTAAATTACTTATTTACTGAATAAAGGTAAGCAGTGTTTATTTTAGGGTCATTGAATTACAGTTACTTTATGTACTTGACTTTCAATTGCTTTAAATAAAATTATTGGTTCTGTAAAATTAGACATGCCAAGAAATTAGTTTTTTTTGTGATATTATTGTTGTTGTTTGTGTATTTTGCAGAATATTTCTATTTTTTTGTGCTTTGGAAACATTAAACTGAATAGTCGATGACAGTATATGCTTTACATGGAATCTGTTTTTTACATTTTGGTACATACAGTGTTTACTTTTCTGTTTTGCAAAGTAATTCTGCTTGTTAACTGTCACGTTTGTTATAAAAAGCATGACTCAAATGTCAAATGTTGAGATTTATAGGGATTTTAAGTAGTTTTGAGTCAAATAATAAAAATCCTTTTTGAGTAATTCAATTACTTTGCAGACATAGTAATTTAAATACAACTTTAATGATGTAATTATGGTTAAAACACTGTAACAGGATATCTAATCTATGTGATGTTCATCCACTATGCATTTTTTTTCCTTAGGTGCAGAATGAACTGGAAGCCCAACGAATGGCGGTGGAGTTTGCTCTTCGTAAGCGAACTCACCACGAGGAACAAGCCCATCATGATATGCAATGGCAGCTGAAAACTGTGAGGTTTCATCCTAATTCTGTGCCTTATTTTTAGATATTTCTGGTGGTTCCGTAAATGCAGTGAAGCTTAGGACGTCTTGTAAAAGCATACAAACTCAAACGAAGTGCCAGAGAAAATATAGTTCATTTACTCATCCTTCTTTCATCTCCTGAACACATGGAGATATACTGAAGAACCTTGGGGAAAAAAGCCATTGATTTCCTTTTTTGATCTTACTATGGATGTCAATGGCTGCTTTTTCTCAACATTCACATCATCTAGTTTTTTATTCAACAGAAGAAATTCCTAAATGTTCAAAACCACTTGAGTGTGAGTAAATGATGAGAGATTTATTTTATTTTATTTATTTTATTTTATTTTTATTTTATGTATTTAAATCCCTAAAACGAGATTAAAAAAAGTTCATACTCAAGTAAAATGAAATAAAATATGGTTTAACTTGTCATTTGTCCTAAATAAACCCAGACAGGGTGAGCAAGTGAGGCATAATGATTTATTACCACCCTGAAAGGGGCTAATTTGCGATAATGACCAGCTTACAACTAAATATCCCCTATTATGACTTCCCACAAAATAACATTCATTCATGTTCTTTTCGGCTTAGTTCCTTTATTAATCTGGGGTCACCACAGCGGAATGAACCACCAACTTATCCAGCACATGTTTTATGCAGCGGATGCCCTTCCAGCTGCAACCCATCACTGGAAAACATCCACACACTCATTCACAGACATGCACTACGATCAATTTAGCCTACCCAATTCACCTATAGCGCATGTCTTTGGACTGTGGGGGAAACCGGAGCACCCGGTGGAAACCCACCCAACAAGGGGAGAACATGCAAACTCCATACAGAAATGCCAACTGACCCAACCGGGGCTCGAACCAGCGACCTTCTTGCTGTGAGGCGATTGTGCTACCCACTACGCCACCGTGCTGCCTTCACAAAATAATAATAATAATAATAATAATAATAATAAATCAATGCATAGACATTTATTTGAGTGCACACTATATGATTATGTGAGAGACATAAGCTTGGACTGTAAAAAAATTGGTTGTTAGATATCATAAACACTAACTGGTCACTTTATTAGGTACAAATTGCTAACACTGAATTTGATTCAAAACTGACTTACTTCTTCATGGCATGGACTGTATCTATTTTTTATTTTAATTTCACAGGGCCTTTAAACTTTGCTCAGTTGAAACTAAGAGGCCGAAAGTGTGTGACTCCATTATACCAGCATCAGCAGCCTGAAGCACTGATATAAGACAGGAAGGGTTCAATGCTTTTATGTTGTTTATGGAAATTCTGACTCATCCATACTGTATGAACGGTACAGTAAAAATTGAGACTCGCCTGTCCAGACAACCTTTGTCCAGTTACAGTTTTCCAATAGCTACCTGAAGTGGCACCTGGTGTGTGTTCTTCTGCATCTGTTGCCCGTCTGATTCTCATAATGTCCATTTAGGAATATTATTCTGCTTATATTGGTGCAACACGTAATTATTTGTGTTACTGTTACCTTTTTACCACTCAAAACATTTTAGCCATTCTCCTCTCACCTTTGGCATCAACCAGAGATCAGCCCAGAGAACTACCAATGCTATCTCATGGCAATTCATAACTTTTTAGTGGCTAATATGTATGAATTCATACGATCTCATTAATACAATTTAGTACAATTTGCTTATCCCCCAATGATGGTTGGATTTAGGGGTGGACTAGGGGTGCCATGCCTCCTTTTTAAAATCGTACATTTTTGTACGACTGGACTTGTATGAATTTGTACGAATTAGCCACTAAACTGACAAAATGTAAAATACATATGTTTCCTCATGAGATCAGGCTGGAACTACTGCTCAATGGATATTTTCTCTTGCTCTTTCCATTTTATGTTAAATCTAGAGATGATTGTGGATGAAAATCCTAGTAGATTTCTCTATTTCCATCTGGGGGTACTCATCCCGAGGCCCTCAGACTATGCAGCACCACTGATGCAATCCAAGACCAGCGACGAGATGATCCCAAGGTTTTCATAATCCTGGACCGGTCGTATCCTGAGCAGCTGCTGTGGTGGTCATGGAAGAGTGGAGAGCATGAGACTGATTCCTGTGACGCTCCAGGGACAGACGAGTCTTCGCTGAGGTCCAGCATTCTCCAGCCTCCGGCGTCTAGACTGCAGCTCTGCACAAGACGTTTGGCCATAGGAGAAATGGATGTGCCCAACTGAGCCTGGTTTTTCTCAAGGTTTTTTTAATTCATTTTCGCCAATTGGTGAAGTTTTTTCCTCGCCGCTGTCGCCACTGGCTTGCATGGTTCGGGATCTGTAGGGCTGCGCATCGATGGATTTGCTCTTCAGTGTTTGGACTCTCAGTAGTGATTATTAAACCACACTGAACTGAACTAAACTGAACTGAACTTAAACTCTGAAAACTGAACTGACACTGTTTTAATTTACTATAATCTTCTATGTGAAGCTGCTTTGACACAATCAAAAATAAAGGTGAATTGAACTGAATCAGCAGTTTCTGAAAATACACAAGACCAGCCAATCTGGTACCAACGACCATAGTAACCTTCTAAATCACTTACATCACCTTTCTTCTCTATTGCGATGCTCGGTTTAAACATCTTGAGTAGGGGTGCCCAAACCTTTCGTATGACGGGCCATAAAAAAAAACAAATATCATTGAGAGCCGTGGGGCCGAAGGTAAATATACCAAAGTATTACGTTAAAGTCACCACAGGAAATTTCCTAATTTATTTCATAATATTTCAAAATAACTTAAAACATTACTTTAAATTGTATTAACTATTGCAGTATAACTTTTTAAATGATAACGTATTGCAATAAAAACATAGACAATCACATTTGAGTTCAATGCTGAATACACTAGTCCAGCAGAATCTGCCTCCGACTTGATTTGCTCACCAAAATCTTTGCATTGTCTGATGACAGTATATAAATTTAAACAAATTCTGATTCATTTACACTATTTAATTGAAACATTTAATTTCAGTTAGCGTTCAACAATAAAACAAACAAACAAAGGGTTACATTAAATTTGAATTGACAATCTCAAAACCATCCCCATCATTCTCCCTATCTTTTCAGACGGGATGACAGACCAAATCAAAGATTACCATGGGCCAGTTTTGACCCACGGGCCCTAGTTTGGGCATCTCTGGTCTTGAGCATGGGTGCTGAAACCTGTTTTTGAAGGGGCTTTGCTACAACCAAGTGTAAAATGAATTTAGCAGAACAGTGTACCTCAAGAGTAGGATTTGTCACCCCAATATCTAGCTGCAATGTGAGTGGCTCATTAGATATTTCCATTCATAAGCAACTAAAAGTTGTCTCTTATAGAGTGGTGTTCAGTATAAAGCAGTGTAGGTCATTGATTTAAAATATCTGCCCAATCAGAATTAAGAATTCCAGTGCGTTGTGTGTTAATGGATTAATCGAATGTTTATTTATTTGTTGATATTTCGATATGTGTGCCGATATCTTTCAGACTCAAGATGAGATTGCTGAGCTGGAGAAGGATATCATTGGCCTGGAGGAGGACTTGCGGGCTAAGACAGCTCCTCTAAAGCTGGTCCACACCCGTCTGGAGAACAGGATAAAGAGACCTGGCATGGACCTGTGCCGAGATGAGGTAAACTGTACAACCAGTTGATTGGTAACTTACATAATGGTGTGGTAACATCCTGAAAATTTGGCATACAAAAAAATGTCTATTGACAACAGTATTGGGATGTATGAAATAAACTAAATACACACAAACTACTTTCAAACCAAACAGATCTCTGTTGGTCAACACAGGAAATTTATGAATTATATATTGAGTAATCTTTCAGCATGAAATTCCTGATTGAATGGCTTCGGATCCATCTTTTAACTATGCTCAACTTGTTGAATCCAGTTAGTTGTGTATAACATTGTATGTGACTGTATGTGTATTTGGGATTGTAATGCTTCATGCCATATGTCCATATGCAATTTGTCTGTCATTTCATGAAATATCTACATTAGTTCTTATTCACAATATCGTTGCTTTGATATGCACAAAAACAGCAGTAACAGGGGTTGCAGTACAGATGTTGCCATTACCCCAGGATTATTGTACAGTATTTTATGAGGCTCTGATAAATATCTGATGTATTTATAGTTTAGACGGCCTGAAAAAGTGACCAAAATACTGATCCATTCCACATTTTAATTATTAATAAAGAAATATATATAAAAAATGGGCAACACGTGGTGCAGTGGGTAGCGCCATCACCTCACAGCAAGAAGGTAGCTGGTTCGAGCCCCGGCTGGGTCAGTTGGCATTTCTGTGTGGAGTTTGCATGTTCTCCCCATGTTCGCGTGGGTTTCCTCCAGGTGCTTCGGTTTCCCCCACAGTCCGAAGACATGGCTATAAGTAAGTTTGGTTAAGCTAAATTGTCCATAGTTTATGTGTGTCCTGGTCCTCCAGGTTGGAGGTTTAGCATTAGGCTAACAACCCACATCATAAAAACTAGATGTTATGAAACACCAATATGGTGTGGCTAAATATCAACTTCGATATAAAATGGCCCTGGAAGTAAATAAGTAAGTAAGTGGTATATATATATATATCAAATATTCCACATACACATACATTTCCCAAGTTCATTTATGGTTAAAAATACTATTGTCTTTGTACTGTGCATGTGTTAAGACGTAAGACACTTTGAGATGCGACTTTCCAACTGCCATTAATTGTCCTTGATAGCATTTTTAAAAAGATATATTTTTGCTGCCTAAAAATGCCATCTCAGTGTACACGGAAGGCCAAAAAACAGTTTTGAATGAAAACATACTACGTAGTGTGGACATGGCCTCAGACACACATATTAGCAATAACGACACGCATGAACTTTGTTCTAGTTTATTCATATCACTCATTGAAAAGCAAACACAATCCATCTTAATCTGCTGTGTTTTGACTGGTTATCTCAACATATTCCACCCAGGTACAGTTTGGTTTGGTAGATGAAGCCAAGCACCTGGAAGCCACTATTCTGGCACTGAAACAGAAGCTAGCACAAGCCCAGTGAGTCAACTGTTTTATCTCATTTCCTCCTTTATATATATAATGCAAATGCAAAGACAATCTGACATGGGAACACAATTTGCTACCATGACCAGGCACTCTCTGCAGTCTCTAAAGCAGCATGAAGCTCAGATGATGGAAGATCTGTCTCGTAAACAGGATGCCCTGTCGCTGGAGCAGCGCAGCAACCAGACCCGGCAGCGATTGACTCTGGGGGGCACGTTTGAGGGTCTGCCTTCAGCTGTTGTGCCCCTCGCCAACTCTAGTGGCAGACACAAGCTGGACTTTGCTTGAGTTGATTCCCTGATTCTTACTTCTGAAGTCATATTTACTAGGGGCATTTATACTATTTTTTGCCATCCTCATATCCCAAAATGCAAAACTATTTAGGGGCTTTTTAAAATCAACTTGTAATGATTTTACTTCTATTTTAATGAATTCTATGCTGTAAAGGGCATGCAAACACTGCAAAATATTTTGCTAACATATGAATGGAAAATAGTGTTTATATATAACAAAATACTTGCTAATTTATGCTCTTCAATCGCATGGGTAACCCTCCTGTCGTGTTCACATCCCACCCCTTACTTTAGTGTTCCCGGTCAAAATTGACCGTTCTGTTTTAACTGCTCTTATTTTAACACAAAAAAAAAACATTTTTCACCACCAAATATTAATGCAACATTCTTTAGCTGTGAACAATGTCTCAAAGTAGTGTCTAACATGAATTTATGGAATTAGACATAAAATAACTGCAGTGAAAATACAAATAGGGACTGAACCTGTATTACAAAATGAACAATATATGACAGAAATCAAAATACTTTGTTTCATTACTAATAGACAGCTCCCTAAAATAACTATCACAGGGTTTGACCAAAGAATTTAAATTTCAGTTCATCTGAATGATTTATCAACCAGCAAAGCACAAACAAAGCGATATACTTTCCTGTGTATTGAGTGCTCGAAATTTCATTCAGTCCTTCTATTGGACTACATTAGTGTACTAATATAGGGAATATTGACTGAGGGTATAGACTGTGAGCATAGACACAGAACTAGCACTAGTTATACTTTGGTCATTTTTAAGCAAGATGCTAATGGTCTAATCCAATAAAATAATTGATGCTAAGCTAAGCTAAAAGTGATCCTGCACTTAAATAAAGGTAGCTGTCACTGGGGTGGTACCTTTTCAAAAGGTACACATGGGTACCTAAAAGGTCCATATTAGTACCTTAAAACTATATATTAGTACCTAAACATTTTAAGAGGAACACTTTTGTACTTTTTAGGTACTAATATGTACCCTTGAGGTATTAATATGGACCTTGTATGAACAAATTTGTAGCTTTTGAAAAGGTACCACCCCAGTGACAGCTCGTGTACCTTTATTTCTGAGAGTGTGGTACACTCAGAGATAGGCTGAAGAAATAAAGAAAGAAAGAAAGGAACACATAGATAGATTCACATAATTGTTTTATCAGGAAATTAATTCACGTTGGATCCAACGCTATCACATGGCAATTCATAACTTACTGATTTAGTGGCTAATCCGTATGAATTTGTATGATCTCATACATGCAATTTAGTACAATTTGCTTATCCTCAATGATGGTTGGGTTTAGGGGTGGGGTTGGGGGCCACGTCTCCTTTTAAAAATCGTACCTTTTCATACGACTGAACTTGTACAAATTAGCCACTGAACTGACAAAACGTAAAATAGTTACGTTTCCTTGTGAGATCAGGCTGGAGGATTGGCACATAAGCGTGGAAAAGAGATGTGAACCTGCAAAAGACATTGTTCAATCTGAAATGTGTGAGTGAGTGAGTGAGTGAGTGAGTGAGTGAGTGAGTGAGTGAGTGAGTGAGTGAGTGAGTGGTGGGTGAGTGAGTGAGTGAGTGGGTGGGTGGGTGAGTGAATGAGTGGGTGAGTGAGTGAGTGAGTGGGTGGGTGGGTGGGTGAGTGAATGAGTGGGTGAGTGAGTGAGTGAGTGGGTGGGTGGGTGGGTGAGTGAATGAGTGGGGTGAGTGAGTGAGTGAGTGGGTGGGTGGGTGGGTGAGTGAATGAGTGGGTGGGTGGGTGGCTGAGTGAGTGAGTGAGTGAGTGAGTGTGTGAGTGAGTGAGTGAGTGAGTGAGTGAGTGAGTGGGTGGGTGAGTGAGTGAGTGGGTGAGTGAGTGAGTGAGTGAGTGAGTGAGTGGGTGGGTGAGTGAGTGAGTGAGTGAGTGGGTGGGTGGGTGGGTGAGTGAGTGAGTGAGTGAGTGGGTGAGTGAGTGAGTGAGTGGGTGGGTGGGTGGGTGAGTGAGTGAGTGAGTGAGTGAGTGAGTGGGTGGGTGGGTGGGTGAGTGAGTGAGTGAGTGAGTGGGTGGGTGGGTGGGTGGGTGGGTGAGTGAGTGAGTGGGCGGGTGGGTGGGTGGTTGAGTGAGTGAGTGGGTGAGTGAGTGAGTGAGTGAGTGGGTGGGTGGGTGAGTGAATGAGTGGGTGGGTGGGTGGCTGGGGGGGTGGGTGGGTGGGTGAGTGGGTGAGTGAGTGAGTGAGTGTGTGAGTGAGTGAGTAAGTGAGTGAGTGAGTGAGTGAGTGAGTTGGGGTGGTGTGTATGGGGATGTTTTCTGTCTGATGGATGAATATAGTCTGGATACCCATTCATTTTCTATGGCGCTCACTTTTGACCGGGAACACCACAAGTGTAACAAGGTTGATTAAAACACTCAAAATTGAATGAAAGAGGTGATCATCACTTTCATGTTCAAGTGCATAATGTGGAGGATATCATAAGGCCTTGAGGCAATCAGATGTAAAACAATATTTATGAGTCAGATTTGACCCGAACACGACAGGAAGGTTAATTTGTGTGGTGCAGTTGTAGCACCCTTGACTTTTGAACGCGGCAACTTTTGAACTTCCGTGAAAAAAGCGGTTACGTCACACCTGCCCAAGCAAACGAGAAACGCGCAACACTGAGGCAGCTCGTGTTGCCAGGTGTGTGCAAAGCACTTGATTTGCGATTCATATCCAATCCTGCCTCTAATCTTCAGTGATAAATTCACCCTCACGCTCCATCATAACATCACAACTCACGAGACAACTTTTCACCTCGACAAGAAATCTCGTCACAATTTAGTCTTGCAAGAAAGAGTAGCCCGAGATCTCGTCACACCCCTAATATTTACCATGGTTCGATACAGTTTAGCATGTGAGATCCAGTTATTCAGAGCAGTCCATCCCAGGTTCTTTCTGAAAAAGTACAGCTAAATACATTTCTGGAGATCACGAAATATGTCCCAGGAGGTACGTTTTTTTTTTTTTTTGCAGTTTTTGTTTTCGCAAATCGCGAAGGCCGATGTGTATGCTTTTTCAGATCTCCAATTTCTCTCGCGAGTGCCAATTGCACCTGCTGTTCTCGCGTAAATCCACCAGAGGCTGCTGTTGACTGACTAACTGATTGACTGACCCATCCTTCTCCTTCCCTAAACCCATCTAATAATGTTTTCAAAAGCACAGAATGACCTGTACACCCACTTCCCTAAACCCAACTGAGAGTTTTAAAAAGCATTCCAGAAAAAGAAAAGCCCTCTCCTGATTTTTACCACGTTTTCAGATTTTACCACATTCTCACCCTGTTATTTACTTATTTTTTTGTTTTTTAGCTTTGATAATAAAAATATTCGATAAAATTTTTTTTAGCATATGCTTTTCTTTTTGCTCTACCCCTTATAACCAGCGGATGTCCTCAGTGTGCTACATTTCTAGCGCATCTGTCCAGTGAATCCAACTTGTGTAATCTAATCAAACAGGGAATTTAGCAATCATAGTCTGAAACTAAGAATAAAAGTACTTTTTTATTTAAATTCTTCAATTTGCTAGCATAGCTTGCACTATACTTATTCTAGATAGTCATTATCTTTAAATAATGCTTAAAAAGAGGGCTAAACAGTAAGCATTGTGCTCCTGCAATGTTGTCTGTAGCTTTAAATTTTGCGCAACCTTAATATATCAATGGATTCTGACTGCCTGTCTGTCTTTTATCATTTATTAGCTGGAAAAATTGCTCTGAAAGTAATCCCAATGATATCATTTCTCTACATCTTTATCGTTATAGCTGTGGTCTGAACTCTGCTGTTATATAACAATCTGAACGACTTTTAGAATGATGTCTTTATCATGATCTTTATAGTTATTAGTTATGATAATGGAAGTCTTTTGCCCACAAAATTATGTTGAAGTTTCGCTAATGTTACCAAAATCAAATTATGGGGTTGAAAATCAAATGGGGGTTGTTGGATGGCAGAGGGGTGTCGCGGACGAAGGATGAAAGTGAATCACGAGGGGTTGTCGCGGAACAAAGTGAAAAGGGTTGGGGAGTCGCTGAAGAAAATGAAAGTGAACAGCGGACGGGGGAGGAGGGCGGTTGAGGAGGGGGATTGATAAAATGAGGTGCCGGATCCAGATCCAGCGTGTTCCGGCACAAATTAAGCCCTGGTTGTACCACAACATTTTGGGGACATTGGATTTTGTTTGGAAACGAAAATCGGGTTGACTCTCAGAACCCAACGTCAGGCCAACGTCCAACCTAAAATCAACCAAATATCAATGTCTAATCATGTTACACCTTGACGTTGTGTGGATGTTACCACTATGACATCTATCAGACATTGAATGTTAGTCACTTTCCAACACAACCTAAAATCAACCAAATATCAATGTAATTTGACGTCGTTATTGGACGCCAAAATAATGTTGTCATTAGACGCTGGCTAGACTTTGAATTTTGACGTCATGACCTAAATCTAACCTAATATTAACGTCTTATGATGTTGTGTGCCTGCTGGGCAAATATGATAGGTAGAATACAAAATGGACAAAATCTTTAATGTATAAGGGGGTAAAAACAACCCATGCCAATAATTTACAGTTTTTCCCAATTGTTTACACACATTTTCTGAAAGCATGTCTCATATTGTCAGAACTCTACACACAAATCACAAAACACACACACATTAGGCAAAACCCTTCAATTCTCCTGCAAAATCAAACTTTACATTCAAAACAATGTACTTTCTTCTCAAAATGGTGTTTTGTTTTCAAATGACACACACAAACCATCACATGAATATAGACATTTATAAGAACCATTTGAACACTGATGTGCTTACAGTTTTTTTTGAATGCTTAAGCACATTTTTTTTTAACTATCGGCTATTTTTGCAAAACTCTACACACCAATAAGAAAACCCTTCACCAAATCTGCAAAACAGTTTAGTTCTCTTGCAAAAGCTGATAAACCTTGCTTAACTCTTCAAACCTTCGTAAAAATGGTATTTTTGTATCAAACATTTAACACAAGCCATCACAATAATAAGCACACAATGCTCCAACTACACACTGATGGAATGAATAAAAACTACATCTGGCTTTTGCTGTAAAAACAGCTCCTCAACTGATCTTTAAAAAGGAGTTTGCCGCCAATGTGGAAGCTTTAAAAAATAATGAAGAGTGAGAAGACTAAACAGTTATATGATTTGTTTCAAGAATATGCTTTTATTTAACCCCTTACAGAGTTTCTATTTGATGTCTGCACATTATGTTGTTCTTTTTTTGTCAAGTTATTTTATATATCATTTTGTTGTTTGCTGGTTTATTTGTATGTTTGTTTGTTTTGTTTTTGTGTGTAATTTTATGGCTTTATATTTGATTCACTGTATGACATGTCTCAGTCAGTGTGTGCAAGATTATATTTCAATTGAGTTTGGCCTAAATTGTTGTGTTTTTGAAAGGCAAATATAAAAAATTATAAAGAAAATAAAGAAAAACGTCTGACTTTTGCCTTCTCTGATCACAAGCTAGGCTATGTCAGTTTGAGGTCATAACTTTCTCATTGTTCTGTAAACATACAGGGATGCAAACTTCAAGTACTGGTGTTTATTTACACACATCAAAACAAACACAAGAGTTTTTCCAAATCAAAACACAAAATAGTAATTTCACTGAGAAAAAAAAAAAAAATCTGACTACATTGTGTTGTCTCTCTGGGTCCGGCCACAAAATTTCATCCACATCACATGCAATGTCCTCTAGTCCAAGGCACCGGGGAAAGTATCTGATTGCAAAGTGAACTAATTATCTAAATCAGTTTTCACATGTGACAGTGTGCCAGACAGTTGGCCAAATAGTGTAAATAATAGCCAGACATGTGTGTAGCTTTGTTATAAGTGTGTTGATCATTTGGAAATTCAGTGTAAAGCAGTGAGTTGTGTTTACAGTTCTGCAAAAAGAGTGCTGTGCAGTGGATTGTCCCTACAATTTTGAAAAGTGTGTGTTACAAAATTGCAAACTTAGTGCAAAGCAGTGTTTGTGCTTTTAATTGTGCTAACTCAGTGAGTGGTTTTGCTATAAGAATTAATCGTTTTATAAATTGTGCTATGAGAATCTCGATTAGAGTTTAAGCATTCAGAAAAAACTGTAATGTAACACACTATGACCACTTCTTCTCCATTCATCATACGTAATAACTTACTGTGAGCCTTTTTTTGTTCGGTGTAACAATTACTGCAGACAGTACATAAGCCTATATAAGTGCATTGTAAAATATTTCAGAATATTGTTTTTATACAAAACACACAAATACACAGAACCAAATATATTTTACTGTATTTTTCCCACAAAAACAGTGTACATCCCAACCAACACAAAGTTGCACATAATGTGGTCTGCATATGCCATCAACCGAAGTATTTACAGAATACAGTTACAGTAAAAAATAAATAAATAATTATTTTTAAAAAGTGTAGATTTCAGTCATACACTTTCCATCCCCAAGCAGAAAAAAAAATCCTCAATAGGATTGAGAAATGGAGAATATGAGATGAGCTCTGATTTCTAAATTGCGTTTATGTGTGACTGGTGTTTACCCATGTGATGAGTTAGTATGCAAAGTAGGACAACTGACTTTACAATTTTGAATAACAGTGTGTTCCTTGTGAAAACAAGAGATTTTCTGCATGAACATTGTGTCAAATGCAGAGAATTGTCTGTAGTGTTTTGAAAAAAGTGTGTTTTAAATCTGCAGTTTGAGTGTAAAGCAGGAATTGAGCTTGTAGTTTAGCAGAATTGGTTCAGGGGGTTGGTGCATCAGTTACATGTTGTAGTCATTGTGTCTGAAGTACAAGTAATTGTGTGTAAACAATTGGGAAAAACTGTAAAAACATCCAGATTCTGTGGAAAACTGCTTGTTACGAACTTTGACAACATTTTGACGTCAGACAGATGAACGTATTTACACAGGACCATACAGTTAATGACGGCAACATGGTATTTATCAGCTTGGTCTGGTGAGCTAATGAGGAAGTAGGTAAAATAAGATTACATTTGCCAGACACTTTTATCCAATACAGCCTACAGTATATTTTCAGTATGAGAGTTCCATGGGAATTGGAGTTGCCAGCACCAGAATCTTCCATTCGAGCTACAAAAATGGGCAGTTTAATTGGTAAGATTTATTACTAAAAGAAAACATAATCATGATTCCTTGATCATTAATTTAATATAAACCAATCTAATTCTTTTTAAAATATTTAAGTATTTTCTTGATTCCAGTATTTTACAAATTTCTGTTTTATCTTTCATAAAATATACGTTTTTGAAAATTACATATCAAACATTGACTTGATTTTATGAACAGGAGTTAAGCAAGCATCTCAAATATAAGGACACATCTGCAGGTTTTAATAGTTCTATAATGATTGTTGTCTTCGTGTATGGTGTATTTCGCTTGCAAGTGTTATATTGTTACTTATTTTTGGGTAACACTTTATTTTGATGGTCCATTTGTGTATTAGTAGACTGTCTGCTTAATATCTGTTGACACTGACATTTAACAGTCCTTCAACAGACATTTAACTGACTATAAGAAACTTTGCAATTACATGTCAACTTACACTAACCCTAACCCCAACCCCAACCCTAACCCCAACCTAACAGTCTACTTATAATCTAATGATAATTAGTTGCAATGTAACTTAAATTCAACAAACGGACCATCAAAATAAAGTGTGACCTATTTTTGTTTTCTCGGTCTTTTCCAACAACAATGTTAATCCATCTGTCAACATGTTTCTCTGTTATGTGTGGGAGGGAAAGCTAATGTCGTATGAAACGCTCTATTTAGACTGGACTTTGACTCTCTGATGCACAAGATAAAAGAATGGGGGACACAAAAATACGCACATCCATTGAAGAGGGTTTATATACTGAAGTTAACGGCTACACTAATGTCTCTAAATGGAACTATTTGCGTCTATGCGAAATATGAAGAAAGGTGCTTCCCGATGAGGTTAAATGCATGGCAAATGTTACAGGGGTCAATTCACAATATGGTTAGTCACATTTTGTTAAACAGGATGGTCAGAGTGCATTTAAATGCCATTGTATAAAGAACAACAGCAAAAAAAACTTGATTTACTAATTTTTTGATGTTTTGCTGTGCTTTTTGCTATTTTGTAATCCTGAAATTGGTTGCTGAAGCTTCTGTTTTTGTTTTAGTAATCTGTGTATTTAAACTTTAATCTTATGTGGTTTAACGTTCTTGATTTGAGCTGATATGTTTGGCAGGTATGTAATACAGATATTTACAACCTACTAAATTCACTGTTTTACAGTTTTTTCTGAATGCTTAAACCCTAATCGAGATTCTCATAGCACAATTTATAAAACGATTAATTCTTATAGCAAAACCACTCACTGAGTTAGCAAAATTAAAAGCACAAACACTGCTTTGCACTAAGTTTGCAATTTTGTAACACACACTTTTCAAAATTGTAGGTACAATCCACTGCACAGCACTCTTTTTGCAGAGCTGTAAACACAACTCACTGCTTTACACTGAATTTCCAAATGATCAACACACTTATAACAAGGCTACACACATGTATGGCTATTATTTACACAATTTTGCCTACTGTCTGGCACACTGTCACATGTGAAAACTGATTTAGGTAATTAATTCACTTTGCAATCAGATACTTTTCCTGGTGCCTTGGACTAGAGGACATTGCATGTGATGAAAATGTATTTTTTCTTCTCTCAGTGAAGTTACTATTTTGTGTTTTGATTTGGAAAAACTCTTGTGCTTGTTTTGATGTGTGTAAATAAACACCAGTACTTGAAGTTTGCATCCCTGTATGTTTACAGAACTATGAGAAAGGTATGACCTCAAACTGACATAGCCTAGCTTGTGCTCAGAGAAAGCAAAAGCCAGATGTTTTTTTTTTTTTTTTCATTTGCCTTTCAAAAACATAACGATTTAGGCCAAACTCAATCCAAACATAATCTTGCACACACTGACTGAGACATGTCAGACATACAGTGAATCAAATATAAAGCCATAAAATTACACAAAAACAAAACAAAACAAACAAACAAACATACAAATAAACCAACAAAAACAACAACAACAACAAAAATAACTTAACAAAAAAAAGAACAACATAACGTGCAGACATCAAATAGAAACTCTGAAAGGGGTTAAATAAAACCATATTCTTGAAACAAATCATACAATTGTTTAGTCTTCTCACTCTTCATTATTTTTAAAGCTTCTACATACTGTAGGTTGCAAACTCCTTTTTAAAGATCAGTTGAGAAGCTGTTTTCAAAGCAAAAGCCAGATGTACTTTTTATTCATTCCATTAGTGTGTAGTTGCTGCATTGTGTGCTTATTAATGTGATGGCTTGTGTTAAATGTTTGAGACAAAAATATCATTTTTACGAAGGTTGAAGAGTTTAGCAAGGTTTATTAGCTTTTGCAAGAGAACTAAAATGTTTTGCAGGTTTGGGAAAGGGTTTTCTTATTGGTGTGTAGAGTTTTGCAAAAATAGCCGATAGTTACAAAAAATGTGCTTAAGCTATCAGAAAAAAACTGTAATAGTATAAACTACCTGACAAAAGTCTTGTCGCCTATCCAAGTTTTAGGAACAATAAACGTTGACTTTTAGTTGATCATTTGGTATCAAAAGTGGCTTATAAGAAAGGCAAAGGCCTCTAGATCAGTGGTCCTCAACCACTGGGCCGTGGATCAATTGGTACAGGAAATCATTAATTATTTCCGTTTTATTTATTATCTAAGTCTGAACGATCTTTTATTTTGAAAAGTCTTTTATTTTGAAAAAATGACCGTAATCTCGATTACATCTTGAGCGTCCAAATTTAACCCACAAGTAACAAAATGAGTAAGAAACAGACATCTTGGAAAGTTTCTTTGCTAAGGCGAAAAGGCCCAGTGAAGAATCCGCGAACTGCAAAGAAATAGATCCGAAATCCATTTGTCAACAAATCAGGGGAATCCACCACGGCTGTGCAAGAAGATCAACTGATGGAGATCCCAAATGATGGCGTCCTTTTAGGGGCCGTTAGCATATCGCGTCTTTTTTTTTCTTTTCTGGAGTTCACATAAGTTTGTTGTTTCCAATGGAGGTGCGCGCATTAGTGGCGTGAAGCGCTCGCGTCTTCAAGATGCACAGTTGAATGAATCCCGTGAGCGCACTGCGAGTCACGTGACAAGAACTGATCGATCAGCTTCATACTTTGTATTGAATATACACATTTCGGTAGTCTAATTATCTCAGACAAACACAGAACACCCAAACACTGCAGTGCTTTGTAATTTTCACCGTAAATAAAACTTGTATCAGAGTTACAGCAATGTTTTGTCAGCTTGTCATCCTCTAAGATAACGTTCGATGGTCCCCTACGAAACCTGAAGGATCATCTTACTCCAGACAGGCTCAATAATGTTCATGTTTGGTGACTGGGCTGGTCAATCTTGGAGCACCTTGACCTTCTTTGCTCTTAGGAACTTCGATGTGGAGGCTGAAGTATGAGAAGGAGCACTGTTGCCAACTATTTTCAACGAAAAGGCGCTAAGCTCTGCCCGAAAAGTCGCTAAAAGTCGCTAGATTACGCCAATTTGCATATTACTAACGTCATTACGTTCTACCATTTCTGTTTGTTTAACAGCCTATGGTCAATAAAGGGGTGTTTATATTTGCACTACGCTTTAAGCATGTCAATTTAACTACATTTATTGCTGTTTGAATACAGTATATCATTATAGATGAGTAGTGAATTTGCAGTAATCGCTCAGACGTAATAAACTCAGACAAGTTCTGAAACTCTCACTTAAAACATCTCTGATTGTGAACAAGAAAAGAATAAACGGTCAAATTAAATTGTTAAAATAAACGAGAAGCAGATCGGTTTGACTGTACAAGGGAAATACCTTCACATTGCCGGTGCTAAATCATTTGCCATCGGTACGCAAAGGGGTGATCTGCTGTCAGGCTGCAGGTTGGAGAGGCTGCTGTTCGAGGACTGGGCCGCCTGTCAGTGCTCTGAGGCGGGGGAGGGACCGACGGCATCACCCGCAGCTCGTTGAGAAGAGAACGAAGGAACGGCACAGTAATGGACAAACGACAGTCTATAAAAATCTCCAGTAACACACAAAAAAGTCGCTAGATTGGTCGCTAGTCGCTTTTTTGAAAATTTGTCGCTAGGGGGGTCTGAAAAGTCGCTAAATCTAGCGACAAAGTCGCTAAGTTGGCAACACTGAGAAGGAGCGCTATCCTGCTGAAGAATTTGTCCTCTCCTGTGGTTTGTAATGTAATGGGCAGCATAAAAGTCTTGATATCTCAGGCTGTTGATGTTGCCATCCAATCAGAAGATGTCCAATACTGAATGTAACCCCAAACCATGATTTTTCCTTCACCAAACTTGACTGATTTTTTTGAGAATCTTGGGTCCATGTGGTTTCCAATAGGCGGTATTTACTAGGATGCAGTTCAACAGATGATTCATCAGAAAAAATCTACCTTCTGCCACTTTTCCAAACAATCAACTAGAAGTCAAGTTATTATTTGTTGCTCTTATAATTGGGAACGATGATAAGACTTTTGTCAGGTGTAGTTATACATTTTTAAAATACATTTCTTTTCTTTTAATACTGATGTACTCTATAATTTTGCTTTCAATTAAAGAATAGAAAGATTTTACATTTATTAGATATAAATCTAGAGATATAAGAGCCAAAATTAAAATTTCCTCACACTCATGTGGTTCTACATTTGTATACATTTCGTTTTTTGGTTGAAAACAGAATAATATCCTCTGTAGAATGTTAGAAAAGAGCATTATTGACATCCATAGGAACCAAAAACACTAATGGAAATCAATAGCTGCTTCTTTCCAACATGCTTCAGAATATCTTGCTCTGTGTTCAACAGAAAGAATCTTAAACAGGTTTGGAACAAGTGGTGGATGAGTAAAAATTTTTTGGGTGAACTGTCTCTTTAATAGATATATAGTTAACCAGATCGTGCTTAATAAACCAACATCAAGTTAATTCACTGTACTGTATCCGACAGCCATTCCCGAACGACATCCCCAAACAGTCTCCAAGTGAGTTTACAGCTTAATGGTTTACCTGTGTATAGTTCATTTAAAGTGACACAATCATGGCTGGATGGGCTCAGCTTCCTGCAAAGCCCAATTATTCTGAATCATTTCACTAAAGGGTCCTGATCTTGCCGTGTGCGCTAAGGGCAAATAAGGCAACATGCGACCATATAAATGACATCTTGGTGCATTAAGTGCCCATCCCCTTACCTCATATCAGACCAATTCAAGCTCTTAGATACACTAAACACCCATCTAACACCCCTCCCACGCCCCCTTTTTTCCTCCCGCCCACCAAATAAAATAGAACTACCCTCCAAACACAAACTTCTTCATCATCTTCGTGTGTCTTTCCTTATGCAGATTGGACAGAGTTCAACACTTGACTTGATTCTGCTATTCCTCCAGTGGCAATAACATGGGGATCCTGTAAAAAAGGAATATCTGATGTTTATTAGTTGACTACGAATCTACAAAATGGAGCTGTCTGCATCCAGCTATGTATCAATGTTGGTCTACATCTTCACCTTCTTGCTTGGACTTCCCGGCAATCTCCTGGTTCTCTTCGTGTACATCCGGAAGGCTCGAAAACATGGCGCGACTCCAAATGTAGTCTACGCTCTTAACCTGTGCGTGGCAAATCTCGCTCTAGTGTTGTGGATGCCAGTCAAAGTGGCTGAGACGGTGCTCCAAGGTTGGGAGCTTCCAGCTTTGGTTTGTCCCGTTTACAGTTTCTTTCTGTTTTCGTCAGTCTACGGGAGCAGTTTGATCCTCACTGCAGTTGTTGTGGGCCGCTACCTGAGTATTGCATTTCCCATCACTTACAAGATCTACCGCAGGGCACGGACTTCTTGGCTGGTCAGCGCCGTCTTGTGGGCTCTAGTGTTCTTACACTTGGGTTTTGCTGTTCTTGCTGAAGGAGGAGGACATTTTGTGTCTTTATCAGAGCAGAATGTGTCTGCTTGCTATGAAAACTTCACCAAGGAGCAGTTGGATGTGTTGGTGCCATTGCGTCTGGAGATGGCGCTGCTGCTTTTCCTGCTGCCGCTTGTTTTATCAGCATTTTGCACGCTGCGTTGCCTTGTACTTGTCAGACACTCATCTTTGCCCTCTTGTGGGAAAAGAAGAGTGTTAGCCATTGCCCTCTCCACTTTAATAGTCTTTGTGGTTTGTTATGGACCCTACAATGTCTCCCACATAGTGGGTTTTGTGTTGTACACTAATGTGGAGTGGAGAAGTGAAGCCATGCTTACCAGCTCCTGCAATGTCTTTCTTGAGCCTGTGGTCATGCTGATGCTCTCTCCGTGGACGCCGAGGGATCTGCTGGACAGATTGTGTCGCAGGCGAAGAGACGATTCACGCAAGTGGTGGGATCAGAATTACTGCAACAGGGTTTCCAGGAACCCGCAAACAACAACGACACAGGTGGCGTCAATAATAAGCCATAGAGAATCTGAAAAAGCGAGAGCAAACACAACAGACTTGTCAATAAATGTGACCTGATTAGGGTATGGCAAGACACTCATGGAACAAATGAGACTTTGAACATGGATTTTTATTGTATTTTTTAACTGAGAGAACAGAGATTTGTTTCACTTTCCTAGCAGAAACCTATTGAGTGTTGAGAATTTGTGGTCATCATTAAAGATGTTGGATGAAAAAGTTATTTTAAGTTTATGTTCTTATAAGAACTTGCACATTTTTAGGTATAAGATGGGTGGGTACACTGTAAAAAGTGAAAACTTAAACTAATTACCAGTATTGGTGAAGCTACTCTAAAGCTACTTTACGGCACGGTGGCTAAAGTGGTTAGCATGGATGCCTCACCATTGCCTCACAATCGCTCTAATATGCTATTGTAGAATGTAATCCTGTAAGACGACAATGTGCTGCTTCAGACTATAGCAGATTCACTAAATAGAATGAAGCTATTGTTGAGCTATTCTGCTACTTGCTGGAAAAAGTAACTAGCCACTGGAAAAGCTACATTGTATCATCGAGCTACTGTCAAGCTACTGAAAAATAGTAGCTAACCTACTTGTAGATAACTTTTTACATCTAAACACTTTATGTATATATATATATATATATATATATATATATATATATATATATATATATATATATATATATTTGTTTTTTTTTTTTTTTTCTTTTCCAGCTTAATTTAATACAGTTATTTGTCAGTGCCTCTATCCATGTGGTTAAACACAGGCATAAAGCGCAACTGCGCTCATGGTGATCCAAGTTCGCCTCACACCTTACTTTTTAATCCAACTCCCCTCTCTACCCCAAGTTTCCTGTCACATCTCTACTTTCTGCAAACCATAATAAAGCCCAGAAAAATATACAGTTGAAGTCAGAATTATTAGCCCCCTTTGAATTTTTTTTCTTTTTTAAATATTTTCCAAATTATGTTTAACAGAGCAAGGACATTTTCACAGTATGTCTGATAATATTTTTTCTTCTGAAGAAAGTCTTATTTGTTTTATTTCAGCTAGAGTAAAAGCAGTTTTTAATTTTTAAACACCATTTTAATGTCAAAATTATTAGCCCCTTTAAGCTATATATTTTTTTCGATAGTCTACAGAACAAACCATCATTATACAATAATTTGCCTAATTACCCTAACCTGCCTAGTTACCTTATTAAGCCAGTTAAGTCTTTAAATGTCACTTTAAGCTGTATAGAAGTGTCTTGAAAAATATCTAGTCAAATATTATTTACTGTAATCATGGCAAAGATAAAATAAATCAGTTATTAGAAATGAGTTATTAAAACTATTATGTTTAGAAATGTGTTGAAAAAATCTTCTCTCCGTTAAACAAAAATTGAGGAAAAAAATAATTCTGACTTCAGCTGTATATATATAACATAAAATGTATTACAGTTAAAAAATGAATATGCACTCACTATTTGCTCTTCCTCAAGAGGTTCTAAACCTTTTTAAAAACGGTTTTCAAGTACACAAAAGAAGGTATTTCAAAGAATGTTCAAAACCTGTAACCAGTGACATCCATAGTAGGAAAAAAAAAATACCATGGAAGTTACAGGTTTCCAACTTTTTCCAAAATAGCCTCATTTGTCTTCAACAGAGGAAAGAAACAGGTTCAATGTCAATGTCTAAGGCACCATTAGTGAACTACTCATTTAATTAATTTTGGGTTGCACATTAAACGTAATTAAACTTCTTTTTCTAACTGCTTTTCTGCTTCTGTATTATATGCTTCTTTTGTGTGTGTGTGTGTGCGTGTGCGTCTGTGTGATTTTAACCAAAATATAAGCTAGTGGGTCACGGTGGTGCAGTGGGTAGCATGATTGCCTCACAGCAAGAAGGTCGCTGGTTCGAGCCCCGGCTGGGTCAGTTGGCATTTCTGTGTGGAGTTTGCATGTTCTCCCTGTGGGTTTCCTCCGGGTGCTCCGGTTTCCCCCACAAGTCCAAAGACATGCGCTATAGGTGAATTGGGTGAGCTAAATTGTCCTTAGTGTATGTGTGTGAATGAGAGTGTATGGGTGTTTCCCAGTAATGGGTTGCAGCTGGAAGGGCATCCGTTGTGTAAAACATATGCTGGATAAGTTGCCGGGTCAATCCGCTGTGGTGACCCCTGATTAATAAAGGGTCTAAGCCAAAAAGAAAATAAATGACTGAATGAATAAGCTATAGTAAAAACTGTAAAATAGCAACATCTAGTGGTTCTTTTAAACAATGGAAGATTTTCCTGGAACGGGGTTGTACGAAGACTAATAGTATTTAACCTTGTACTTAATTTGTAACTGTTCTGTGCACTTATGCTGTAATTACTGTTATTTCTGCTATAATATATTGTGAATGCGCATGCCCATTTAACAGGGGCATTGTATTGTAAATATTAATATTAAATTGCTCTCACATTCTCTGGGATGATTTTACTTTCTTTTTGGTGTATGGAATTAATTAAATTGTTAATGAATTGCTAATTGTTGCAGCATGAAAATGTAATATTATAAAATATATTTATGTAAATATATCAAGGCATTTTGTATGCAGATTCACACAAGATCAATTCGAAGACCACAATGATGTCCAGAATTTCTCGATATCCTTAATATTATTTTAGAAATGCTCAGTACTTTCATAGATTTCCAGGCTTTATTCCTAGATCTGTAAATTTAACAAATAAATAAATAAATGGTGCTCTGTTTTTAGATTACAAATAACCCATACAAAAATCAACACAACACTGACGGCAATACGTAACTGTTTTATATTTAATGGTTAATAGAATTTAGTACGATTTCATTCATTCATTACCGTTTTATTACATCTTGTAGGGTTAGGGGTGGGGTTTGAGGGCACACCTCATTTAAAAATCGTACTATTTCAAACAAAGTCGTATCCATTCGTACGAATTGGCCACTTTTCTAACAATAGGTAAAATATTTAGGTTTCCTCGTGCGGTCGGGCATGAGCTCGGTAAAGCTGGTTTTAGGTTTGATATTGGCCGGACATTCGCGCACGCAGTTTTAGGGATCATCTGCGAATTACATCGACAGAACCAAAACGCACAGTAACAAAATAAAGCAGATAAAAATATTTCTAGAAGATTCCAGTAAATGGTTAGAGGCCAGACTGATTTAGTAAGGCTACTATACCTCTATACGGTTCATACAAAGCATAAATAGGCAATATCTCTTTTCATAAGCATACTGTACACACATCAACTGAACTTTTAGGGGGCACACTTTAACATACATCACAAACTACTTAAACAATTATTCGAAGTAATTTTTTATGCATCACTCTGCAGTCTTCATCAACATTCACTCATTCATTTTTTTTTCGGCTTAGTCCCTTTATTAATCTGGGGTCGCCACAGCGGAATGAACCGCCAACTTATCCAGCATTTGTTTTACGCAGCGAATGCCCTTCCAGCTGCAACCCATTACTGGTAAACACCCATACACTGTCATTCACACACATACACTAAGGACAATTTAGCTTACCCAATTCACCTATACCACATGTTTTTGGACTTGTGGGGGAAACCGGAGCACCCGAAGGAAACCCACGCCAACACGGGGAGAACAAGCAAACTCCACAAAGAAATTCCAACTGACCCAGCCGAGGCTCGAACCAGCGACCTTTTTGCTGTGAGGCGATTGTGCTACCCACTGCGCCACCGTGCTGCCCTGTTTTCATAAATAAGCTAATTAAATAGTGCAAAACAGTGCAAAAATATTTACAGTAATTTTACCCTACTGTAATATTAAGGTTTTAAAAAGTGTAGTACATTCACAGAAGCCAGAATGACTTACTACAGGTGAGATTTTACTCATATTTTCATTTATATTTGTACAGTACACAAATATTCATGAAACATATTTACAGAAATTCACCCTACTGTAATTTTAAGGTTTTAAAGGGTGTAGTACATTCACAAAAGCCAGACTGACTTACTACAGGTGAGATTTTACCTATGATATTATTTATATTTTTACAGTACACAAATATTAAAGAAATTTTTTACTGTAATTCACCCTACTGTAAATTTATGATTTTAAAGAGTGTAGTACATTTGCATAGGCCAGACTGACTTACTACAGGTGAGATTTTACCATTTTTTTCATTCATGTTTGTACAGTACACAAATATTTTTCAAAAAAATTTACAGTAAATCACCCTACTGTAAATTTATGGTTTTAAAGGATGTAGTAAATTCACAGAGATCAGACTGATTTACTACAGGTGAGGTTTTACCCATATTATTATTTATGTTTGTACAGTACACAAATATTGAAGAAAAATATTTACAGTAAATCACCCTACTGTAATTTTTTAGATTTTAAAGGGTGTAGTACATTCACTAAGGCCTCACTGACTTACTACAGGTGGGATTTTACCGATATTTTTATTCATATTTGTAAAATACACAAATATTTATTAAAAATTGTTTACTGTAAATCACCCTACTGTAATTTTAAGGTTTTCAAAAGTATAGTACATTCACAGAAGCCAGACTGACTTACTACAGGTGAGATTTTACACTTATTTTATTTAATATTTTTACAGTACACAAATATTGAAGAAAAATATTTACTGTAATTCACCCTACTTTAAACTTATGATTTTAAAGAGTGTAGTAAATTCACAGAGGCCAGGCTGATTTACTACAGGTGAGGTTTTACCCATATTTTCATTCGTATTTGTAAAGTACACAAATATTGTTTAAAAAATATTTACAGTAAATCACCCTACTGTAATTTTAAGGTTTTAAAAATTGTAGTACATTCACAGAAAGCATACTGACTTACTACAGGTAAGATGTTTGCCATATTTTCATTCATAATTTTACAGTACATAAATATTTAGGAAAAACATTTACAGTAATTCACCCTACTGTAATTTTAAGGTTTAAAGGGTGTAGTACATTCGCAAAGGCCAGACTGACTTACTACAGGTGAGGTTTTACCCATATTTTCATTCATATTTGTACAGTACACAAAATATTTTCAAAAATAGTTACAGTAAATCACCCTACTGTAATTTGAAGGTTTTAAAAATTGTAGTACATTCACAGAAGGCAGACTGATATACTACAGGTAAGATGTTTGCCATTTTTTCATTCATAATTTTACAGTGCACAAATATTGAAGATAAACATTTACAGTTATTCACCCTACTGTAATTTTAAGGTTTTAAAGGGTGTAATACATTCACAAAAGCCAGAGTGACCTACTACAGGTGAGATTTTAACTATAATATTATTCATATTTTCACAGTACACAAATATTTTTCAAAAATATTTACAGTAAATTACCCTACTGTAATTGTATGATTTTAAAAGGTGTAGTACATTCACTAAGGCCTCACTGACTTACTACAGGTGAGATGTTACCCATATTTTCATTCATAATTTTACAGTACACAAATATTGAAGAAAAATGTTTGCAGTAATTCACCCTACTGTAATTTTAAGGTTTTAAAGGGTGTAGTACATCCACAGAATCCAGACTGACTTACTACAGGTAAGATTTTACCCATAATATTATTCATGTTTGTACAGTACACGAATATTGAAGAAAAATATTTACAGTAAATTACTCTACTGTAATTTTAAGGTTTTAAAGGGTGTAGTACATTCACAGAATCCAGACTGACTTACTACAGGTGAGATTTTACCTATAATATTGTTCATAGTTTTACAGTGCACAAATATTACAGAAAAATGTTTACAGTAAATCACCCTACTGTAAATTTATGATATTTAAAGAGTGTAGTACATTCGCATAGGGCAGACTGACTTACTATAGATGAGATTTTACCCATGATGTTGTTCATACTTTTACAGTACACAAATATGTTTCAAAAATATTTACAGTAAATCACCCTACTGTAGTTTTATGATTTTAAAGGGTGTAGTACATTCACTAAGGCCTCATTGATTTACTACAGTTGAGATTTTACCCATAATTTCATTCCTATTTTTACAATACACAAATATTGAAGAAATATATTTACAGTAAATCACCCTACTGTAATTTTAAGGATTTAACGAGTGTAGTACATTCCCAAAAGCCAGACTGACTTACTACAGGTGAGATTTTACCCATATTTTTATTCATATTTGTACAGTACACGAATATTGAAGAAAAATATTTACAGTAAATCACCCTACTGTAATTTTAAGGTTTTAAAAAGTGTAGTACATTCACAGAATCCAGACTGACTTACTACAGGTGAGATTTTACCTATAATATTGTTCATAGTTTTACAGTACACAAATATTACAGAAATTTTTTTACAGTAATTCACCCTACTGTAACTTTATGATTTTAAAGAGTGTAGTACATTCGCATCGGCCAGACTGACTTACTACAGATGAGATTGTACCCTTTATTTTCTTTCATATTCGCACAGTACACAAATATGTTTCAAAAATATTTACAGTAAATCACCCTACTGTAATTTTATGATTTTAAAAGGTGTAGTACATTCACTAAGGCCTCATTGACTTACTACAGTTGAGATTTTACCCATATTTTCATTCCTATTTTTACAGTACACAAATATTCAAGAATTTTTTTTTTTTACAGTAATTCACCCTTCTGTAAATTTATGATTGTAAAGAGTGTAGTAAATTCACATAGGCCAGACTGATTCACTACAGGTGAGGTTTTACCCATATTTTGATTCATATTTGTACAGTACACAAATATTGAAGACATTTTTTTACAGCAATTCACCCTAATGTAAATTTATGATTTTAAAGGGTGTAGTACATTCGCGTAGGCCAGACTGACTTACGACAGGTGAGATTTTACCATTTTTTTCATTCATGTTTTTACAGTACACAAATATTTTTCAAAAATATTAACAGTAAATCACCCTACTGTAAATTTATGTTTTTAAAGAGTGTAGTAAATTCACAGAGATCAGACTGATTTACTACAGGTGAGATTTTACCCATATTATTATTTATGTTTGTACAGTACACAAATATTGAAGAAAAATATTTACAGTAAATCACCCTACTGTAATTTTTAGCTTTTAAAGGGTGTAGTACATTCACTAAGGCTTCACTGACTTACTGGTAAAGTACACAAATATTTATTAAAAATTGTTTACAGTAAATCACTCACTGACTTATTTGTAAAGTACACAAATATTTATTAAAAATTGTTTACAGTAAATCACCCTACTTTAATTTAAAGGTTTTCAAAAGTGTAGTACATTCACAGAAGCCAGACTGACTTACTACAGGTGAGATTTTACCCATATTTTTTTTTTCATAATTTTACAGTACACAAATATTGATGAGAAATATTTACAGCAATACACCCTTCTGTAATTTTAAGGTTTTAAAGGGTGTAGAACTTTCACAGAAGCCAGACTGACTTGCCACAGGTGAGATTTTACCCATAATATTATTCATATTTTTACAGTACACAAAAATTGAATAAAAATATGTACAGTAATTCACCCAGGGCTGAATTAGTGCTGGAACATGCCGGATCCGGAACCTCTGAAATCTGATCCGGCACCTCATTTTATTGATCCCCCTCCTCAGCCGTCCTTCTCCCCCGTCCGCTGTTTACTTTCGCTTAAGTAAATTGAAGAAAAATATTTACAGTAATTCACCCTATTGTAAATTTATGATTTTAAAGGGTGTAGTACATTCGCATAGGCCAGACTGATTTACTACAGGTGAGGTTTTACCCATATTTTCATTCTTATTTGTACAGTACACAAATATTTTTCAAAATTATTTACAGTAAATCATCCTACTGTAATTCTATTTTTAAAGGGTGTAGTACATTCACTAAGGCCTAACTGACTTACTACAGGTTAGATTTTACCCATAATATTAATAATATTTTTACAGTGTACAAATATTGATTTTTTTACAGTAATTCATCCTACTGTAAATTTTAAAGGGTGTAGTAAATTCAAAATCATAAATTTACAGTAGGGTGAATTACTGTAAATATTTTTTTCAATATTTGTGTACTGTTAAAATATGAATAATAATTATAATAATAATAAGGGTAAAATCTCACCTCAGTGAGGCCTTAGTGAATGTACTACACCCTTTAAAACTTTAAAATTACAGTAGGGTGATGTACTGTAAATATTTTTCTTCAATATATGTCTACTGTAAAATTATGAATGAAAATATGGGTAAAATCTCACCAGTAGTAACTCGGTCTGACCTAGGCAAAAGTACTACACCCTTTAAAGTAATAAAACTTAAAAAAGAATTGGGTGATTAACTGTTTGTTTGAAAAATATTTGTGTACTGTACAAATTGTCACCTTGAAATTATAAGGTTCTATCTGCGTTCTGAATGATTTTGAGATTTTGAGCTTCAAAGTTTTTGCATTCCATACAAACAGTATGTGTGTAACGTTTGTTTTTTTAAATAAAAAGTTTTAAAATGTAAACAACTTATTAAAAAAAACATCCTATAATGTAAATAAGTTGTCAATTAATAAGAATATGTCAATAACTCAATATTTTACAAAAATGTCAGATAGAACCTTATAATTCTAAGGTGACGAAATATGAATGAAAATATGCGTAAAACATCACCTGTAGTAAATCAGTCTGGCCTCTGTGAATTTACTCCACCCTTTAAATTCCTAAATTTACAGTAGGGTGAATTACTGTAAATATTTTTCTTCAATATTTGTGTACTGTAAAAATATGAATAATATTATGGGTAAAATTCCCCCTGTAGTAAGTCAGTCTGACTTCTGTGAATGTACTACACCCTTTAAAACCTTAAAATTACAGTAGGATGATTTACTGTATATATTTCTTCAATATTTGTGTACTGTACAAACATGAATAATAGTATGGATAATAAATCACCTGTAGTGAGTCAGTCTGGCCTACGCGAATGAACTACAACCTTTACAATCATAAACTTTACAGTAGGTTTATTTACTGTAAATATTTTTGAAAAATATTTGTGTACTGTACAGATATAATATGGGTAAAACCTTACCTGTAGTAAGTCAGTCTGGCCTCTGTGAATTTACTAAACCCTTTAAAATCATAGAATTACAGTAGGGTGATTTACTGTAATTATTTCTCTTCAATATTTGTGTACTGTACAAACATGAATAATAATATGGGTAAAATGTCACCTGTAGTAAGTCAGTCTGGTTTACGCGAACGTACTACACTCTTTAAAATCATAAATTTACAGTACGGTGAATTACTGTATATATATATATATATATATATATATATATATATATATATATATATATATATATATATATATATATATATATATATATATATATATATATATATATATATTTTCACTATTAGTGTACTGTAAAAATTTGAATAATATTATGGGTAAAATCTCACCTATAGTAAGTCAGTCTGGCCTATGTGAATGTACTACACCCTTTAAACTCATAAAATTCAAAAATATTTGCATACTGTATATTTATATGAATAAAAGTATGAAAAAAAAGTGTATTAAGTCTGTCTGGCTTTTGGGAATGTGCTTCACGCTTTAAGATGAGAAAATTACAGTTGGGTGAATTACTGTAAGTATTTTCTATATTATTTGCATACTTTATATTTATATAAATACAAAATATGAATAAATCTCACTTGTAGTAAGCCAGTCTGGCTTCTGGGGATGTCCCAGAACACACTTTAAAAATATACAGTGTGGTGAATTACTGGAAGTAATCAATTTTTATGTACTGTACATTTATGAATGGAAATATGGGTTACTCTGACCTGTAGAAAGACAGTCTGGCTGCTGGGAATCTTTGGAGTGAGAAAATTACAGTTGGTTGAATTAGCGTAAATGTTTTTCTAAAGTTTTTGTGTACTGTACATATATTAATAAAAATATTGGGAAAATCTGTCCTGTTGTAAGTCAGTGTAGTCCCTAGAATTGTGAGCACACATTAGAATGAGAAACTTACATCTAGGTGAAATACTGTAAAAATATTTTCCTATATATTTGTGTACTGTATACATAAACGAAGGGGAAAATGTGAGAAAATAACATTTAGGCGCTTTAGCTGATGTGTACTGTATGCTTATGACAAGAGATATTGCCTATTTATGCTTTGTATGAACCGTATAGTTAGAGGTATAGTAGCCTTGCTGCCTAGTAAATCAGTCTGGCCTCTAACCATTTTGCCTACTGGAATCTTTTAGATTTTTTTTTCTGCTTTGCGTTACTGTGCGTATTGGTTTTGTTGATGTAATTCGCAGATGATCCCTAAAACTGCGTGCGCAAATGTCCGGCCAATATACTGTAGCTATAACCTAAAACCAGCTTTACCGAGCTTCAGGCACGTAATAGTTTCTGGTTGGTAAAGGCACTTTGAATGAATGATGCTAGAGCTGATAAACACGCATTTAAAACGATCATGTTTAAAATAAGATGGAAGCCTCAGACATAACCTGAAGAGTTTTGGTAAGTGGTATGTCTTATTTCAACGTTTTAAAAAATGTGTTGGAATACACCTGTTTAAAAGCTTGTTATGTTCCTTGTAATGTAATGTACATGCACTTGAAGAAATGTTCATTGGAATTACTACACATTTAAGGTAAGTGGTTGCAAATAATTTATTGGGCTGAATTTAAACAAACTAATTAAGTTGAACGTTACTAAATTTAATCTGTTTAAATTATGATAAAAATTGTTTGCATCCACTTACCTTAAACCTTTTTGTAAATCTAATGAATCATTTTTTTTCAGTGAGTTTTTCAAAGCAATACAGTTCAGCATGCTTGACATCATTCACTATTATTTTACTTAATATATGCGAATATTATATTTAAATATGAGTTAAAATATATTAGGGGATGCTGCTTTTCCCCGTAATCTCTAAAATCCTAAATGAGATTCATCGACCTGATCATAAATATCCACGTTATCATTTTCATTCATCCAGTTTAATTTATATTTAAGATAGGCCAATTCAATTGCTTTGTGTATTTTAAACAGTATTTTTAAGTTCTTTGCTCTCAGTAGTTTGATCCCCGATGATCAAACAAATGCTGTTGTTTTTTTTTAAACCTGTATGGTTTCAGTTAAAAAGTAACAGCAATGTGAACTAACATTCAGTAACTTTATAGACCATTTTGTTTCTAATTTACACATGCTACTATATATATTTTGTTCTAAAACAACAGAATGCATAAAAATAACTATGCTTTCATTTCTGCTCCTCTTGATTACACTAGTCTTAGATGAAACTTACAATGGTGTTATGCTCTATCTGTGTGTGTATGTTTTTGTAGCATTAGCTATAAGCAAATTAGTAGACCTGAGTATTAATACACCATGAAAAAACAGAAATAAACAGTGGCTCATTTCAAAAATTTTTCAACATATTTTCATAACATGACAGAATGCAAATCATACAGTTTGCTGTATCCAAGCGGAGGCCGGACTGCAAAGCCATAATTTTATCAAGACTAATAACAAAGAAATAGTACTTGGTGAGTCCCAAAATCAAATTCTGCTGGTAAATACTGAAACACTTATGATAATAATACAATAAAAAATGTGTGTATTACAGTTGGTGTCTTGGGAAGAACACGCAGGGTCGACAGCAATGTCAGAAGATTGTGTTTGTGAGGTGTTTCTCACAATATACATCATCACATTCCTAATCGGTTTTCCTGGTACTGTGCTTGCATTGTGCTCATGTATTCGCAAAATTGCCAGCAAACCAATCCCCATTGACTTATTCATGTTGAATCTTGCCATTTCTGACCTCATCTTCCTCTCCTTCCTGCCCTTCAAAATGAAAGAGTCTGCAGATCAAATGATCTGGAACATGCCTCAAATCCTCTGCCAACTCAGTCTCTTCATGTTCTTTCTTCCTTTCTATTCTAGCGGCCTATTCCTGACAGTTATTAGCACTGAGCGCTATGTGTGTGTAGCATTTCCGGCAAAGTATAAAAGTCCAAAAAGAATAATTTATACAATAATTACATGTGTTGCCATTTGGGTGATTGTTGTGGGATATTCAATACTTCCTTACAAGGTGTCATTTACAGATTCTCCCGTAGCGGACAACACTACTAATCAGCGCCCTCTGGTGGCGGAACCTCAGAGATGTTACAGTAAATTTACAAAAGAACAGCTCAAAGAATTGCTCCCAATTCGGCTGAGTATAGCAGTGTTGTTTTTCTTTCTTCCCCTGCTCATTTGCTGCCTCTTTTATGTCAGTTTCATTCGTATTGTGACAAATTTGCCTCTAATCAAACGCCAGCGTAAACTCAGAGCTATTGGACTGGTTGTGGGGACGCTTCTTGTTTTCACCACTTGTTTCGCACCCTACAATGCTTCCCATTTAGTGGGCTTCATCAAAAAAGAAAGTCCTGCTTGGCGAATGAAAGCTTTAATGCTCAGCACTTTAAATGTATGTTATGACCAGATTATATTTTTCTGTATCTCTAGGGAAATGAGAAGGGCAATCAAAGTTTGTGCAGTTTCCAGTTTCCAGTTTTGTGTCTATTTGAAGCAGTGTATTATTGTTGTTTCTGTAAACTTAAAAAATGGTATCACCAAAATGCCTTCTAATTAATTTATTAATTGTCAATTCTAATGTATTCCCAGCAGGCAGACAACATCATAAGACCTTAAAATTAGGTTAGATTTAGGTCATGACCTCAGGTGACCAAAATTCAATGCCTAGCCAGCGTCTAATGACAACATTATTTTCACGTCCAATAACGATGTGAAATTATGTTAATGTTTGGTTGATTTTACAGTGCATCCGGAAAGTTTTCATAGCGCTTCACTTTTTTTTCACATTTTTTATGTTACAGTCTTATTCCAAAATAGATTAAATTAATTTATTTCCTCAAAATTCTACACACAATACCCCATAATGACAATGTGAAAAAAGATTTTTTGAAATTGTTGCAAATTTATTAAAAATAAAAACCCTGAAAAATCACATGTACATAAATATTCACAGCCTTTGCCGTGAAGCTCTAAACTGAGCTCAGGTACATTCTGTTTCCACTGATCATTCTTGACCTGTGGTAAATTCAGTTGATTGGACATAATTTGAAAAGGCATAAACCTGTCTATATAAGGTCCCAGGGTTGACAGTGCATGTCAAAGCACAAACCAAGCATGAAGACAAAGGAATTGTCTGTAGACCTCCAGGACAGAATTGTCTCGAGGCACAAGGCTGGGGAAGGTTACAGAAAAAATTCTGCTGTTCTGAAAGTTCCAATGAGCACAGTGACCTCTATTATCCGTAAGTGGAAGATGTTTGAACCACCAGGACTCTTCCTAGAGCTGGCCGGCCATCTAAGCTGAGTGATCCGGGGAGAAGGGCCTTAGTCAGGGAGGTGATCAATAACCCGATGGTCACACTGTCTGAGCTCCAGTGTTCTTCTGTAAAGAGAGAAGAACCTTACAGAAGGACAACCATCTGTGCAGCGATCCACCAATCAGGCCTGTATGATAGAGTGGCCAGACTGAAGCCACTCCCTGCCTGGAATTTGCCAAAAGGCTTCTGAAGGACTGTGTTACCAACCCTTTTTGTCTAGGGGAGTGGGGTTGCACATTTAACTGAGGAATTGGTTTTTGGCTGAACTCAAAAGTAAATTGTGTTACAAAGTAAGAATGGACAACAAGAATCAGTGAAGAAATAAGTGATTTATTTACAAAAAGTGAGGGTGAATCAGTGAGTGAGGTATTTACAATATATACAATGTCAAAGGCAATAAACAACGAAATGTTAGAAAGACTGGCTATGGGTGGCGCTAAAGAAAATAACCAAACAAAACCAAACAGTCTTACTAATATTCACAATAAATCCCCTCTAATCTAATCTAATAAACAAAAGATATGGAAAAGAAATCTTCAACGTCAATGACTTCCTATCTAATCTACACTAACTAGTAATTAAACCAAAAAATACACGGGTTGGCACATTGCTTGGATTTTAGCTTGGACATTGACGTCCTCCTGACGTTGGGTTCTGACGTCAAACTGATTTTTATTTCCAAACAAAATCCAACGTCCCCACGACATTGGGGTACATTGTGGTACAACGTCAATATGATGTCATGTGCCGGCAGGGTTGTTTCTTCTTATACACTATATAAATATCTAATCGTGACAATAGTTTGAATAAAGAATTTTCTTTGCATGAGATTGACATACAATGTATAAAAATGTATTTGTATTATTATGTATAATGTATTAAGATTTAATTTAATTTAAAATGTATCTGCATTATGTTACAATACACAGTTTTTGTTACTTTAAAAATATCACATTCATGTAAATAAGTGGACTAAAGCTAAGCCAAGTTGTGAACAATTTATCAAAGACATTAAACAACACAATACTACTGTACATAATATAAAAAAGCTGAAAGACATAGTCGTCTCTTTGAATATTTGATTAAATGAAGTAAATGTTTACTCCCTGCATAGTATATATATTATCCATTGTGAAAAACTGACCATAGCTGATCATGAAAACGGTATTAATCATTATTAATTTTTAAACTAAACGTATAGTTAGTTTTGCTAACTTGATTATTGTTGCTGTTGTTTATTGAAGACGAAAAATGATTAAGACATGTGTAATGTTTAATGTGACACCATGCAAAACATAAATACATTAATGATGTTTTAGATCTGTATATCATCTGATAAAGTAAAAATCATCTTATGTTTCAGTAAATGGAAATTAAGTTTTTATTGTACTTTTTATGAATACATGTTTTTATCTATATTTGTTATTATAATTTGGACACTGACATTTTTTCTATGGACCTTTTTTTAAATAATGTGTTTACAATGGGTTGCAACAATGGGTTATAAACTAATTTCGAGAGGATCACTTGCTTATGATTGAACACAGCTGGTACCACATTAACTCTGCATATTGTACCAATCAGATGAACACTGAAACATTATAAATTACCAGAGCTTTTTGCTCCAGTCATTTTTGTTTGTAGAATCCCCCCTTCCACCCCTACTCCTCTTCTTCTCCGATAGGGCGGCACGGCGGCCCAGTGGGTAGCACTGTTGCCTCACAGCAAGAACGCCACTGGTCCATTCCTCTCAGGGCTGGTCGGCATTTCTGTGTGGAGTTTGCATGTCCTCCCCGTGTTGGCATGGGTTTTTCCCGGGTTCTCCGGTTTTCCTCCCACCGTTCAAAGACAGGCACCATAGGTAAATTGACTACTCCAAAATAGCATTCTAAGGCAACTCTTAGTCAGACATATCCCAGCAGTTCACAGTAGGAGAGTTCTCGAGACCCACCTGAGCTCAAACTCTCCTCTCGCCCTCCAAACAGGAGGGAGCCTCGGGCTCAAGGATGTTCTGAGCTCAGGGCTCTTTCCCGGGACAGCATGCCAAACACGCTTTATTACCAATCGTCAGCTAAGTGTGAACTCTTGAAATATATTTCTGGAGATTGCAAATTATGTAGCCAAAGGTACATATGGCTGCATTTCATCTTTAAAACAAACACTATGGGGCGATATAACGCTGTGCCTTTTTGTGCTTACCAGCTGACCGTTTACCAGCTGACCGCTTACCCCCGTATGGACAGCTTTCCCACTGTTAGCAGTTTGTCCAGTGGCTTGCCGCAACACAGAGAGGAGTTGACCTTGACGATGGGGTTTGAGTCCGGCGAAGAACAGTTCCAGAAAGCAGAATCAAAACAAAGGCCAAAAAAAAAAAATAATAATACAAACAAGTAAATAACAGGGTGAGAATGTGGTAAAATCTGAAAATGTGGTAAAAATCAGGCTGCCGTGAGGGCTTTTCTTTTTCTGGATTGCTTTTCAAAACACTGTCGGTTGGGTTTAGGGAAGTGGGTGGGCGCTGGTAAATCTGTGCTTTTTAAAACACTATTGGTTGGGTTGGGGAAGGAAGTGGGTGGGCGCTGGTAAATCTGTGCTTTTTAAAACACTATTGGTTGGGTTTAGGGAAGGAAGTGGGTGGGCGCTGGTAAATCTGTGCTTTTTAAAACACTATTGGTTGGGTTTAGGGAAGGAAGTGGGTGGGCGCTGGTAAATCTGTGCTTTTTAAAACACTATTGGTTGGGTTTAGGGAAGGGAGTGGATGTGGGGATCGGTTGATAGGTTAGTCAGTCAATAAGTCAGTTGACAGTGGCCTCTGGTGAATTTACGTGAGAAAAGCTGGTGCAAATGAGAAATTTGCAACATAGGCTCATTCTGAAAACATAGCCCTGTATAAATTTCTGGAGATCACGAATTATGTAGCCAGAAGTACGTATGGCTGCATTTTGTCTTTAGTTCAGTCAGTCAGTCAGTGGACAGCGACCTCTGGGTGGATTTACGTGAGAACAGCAGGTGCGAATGGAACTCGTGAGGGAAATTTGAGATCTGAAAAAGCGTACACAGCGGCCTCTGGTGGATTCGTGAAAACAAAAACTGCAAAAAAGTACCTCCTGAGACATATTTGGCACTCTCCAAAAATGTATATAAGGGAACGTTTTCAGAATGAGCCTGGGTTGGAAATTTGAGATTTGAAAAAGCATACACAGCAGCCTCTAGCGGATTCACGAAAACAAAAACTGCAAAAAAAAGTATCTCCTGGTACGTATTTTGCTCTCTCGAGAAATGTATATAGCGGTACGTAATCAGAATGAGCCTGGGTTGATTTTATACCTGTTTTTTAAAGGATTTAAAACAATCATTTACACCATTGCAAACCTGCATGACTATAGAAAAATTCGAATGCTAGAAAACAAGATTTTGTCATTAAAATACTGTCTAAGAGAAAAGTGGAACAACATGAGGGTTAGTAAGTTAAGAGTTAAGCTTTTTTTTTTTTGGGGGGGGGGGATGAGCCATAGTGATAGAGCAATCGACTTTTTCCTGTACACAGGGAGCTCATTTTCCTGCAGTTTATTTCTGACTGTAATTAAACGTAAGTGAATCAAGTTACCAAGGTAACAAGGTTTACCTGAAAATTACAGCCAGGTGTGAAAATAAATTGTGCAGGAAGTTGTCTTTCCAGGAATAGAAATGAGTAGCCATGAGCTAGAGGAAAATGGCTATAAAATTGAGTTTTAATTAATCTCATATTAATAAACTTTTTAAAAATATACTTTAATTTTTATTAGTTTTGTATTATTATTATTTATATTTAGGATTTAATTAAAATAATAATTAAATATAATCATTATAATTTTTCTCCTGACAAAATGAAATGCTCTCACATAAATATATCAAATGATTAGGCCAAATTTATGTAAATATTCACTTTAATTATTGAAATCTTTTAATTCAAGGACACACAAAGATAAATATAGCATCTCAGTTGTCTGATCTCAATAATATAAAGTGTTCATGTTCACAGACAGACACACAAAACAAACACTTGCTTATCTTGCACTATGTTCCATATGACAAGATAGTGTTCTTGGGGGGCATCATATACCCCCGTATGACAACATCCTGTGGTGTTCTCAGCCGCTGTTGCCAAGAGACATTGTTTGATGAGCCTCAGCGCTGCAGATTATGCTCTGAATTGATTAAATTTCCGCTGTTTCGAGGCACTGCACCCTTCACGTACTTTAATTATGCATTCAGAATGTCTAGGAAGGAGGTGAAGGGAGCTCGCAGATACTTTCTCTGAAACTATATACGCAAAATGCTGCGGATCATAATTTTCCTGCATTGTAAAGGTCAGTAATACTTTTTAACATGAAATTATTTGTTCAGTTTGTTGCACTTTTTTAATGAACTTTTTATGCTTTTCTTGAGAACTTTTAGTGCTTTTTTATTTTTATTTGTTTCAAAATATATTTATTGGGTTTTGTTTGAACTACAGAACAAAATACAAAAAATAAATACATAAATAAATTTAATTTAATTAAAACATTTTTTAAAGATATAAAAAAATATAAAAACCTATTATGAAATATTGAAACATCAGGAATCAAACAAATTTAACAAATGTTTAAAAGGTGAAAATAAATATATTAATAAATTACATAAATTCAAATAATAAAAATACATATTTAAAAAGTAAATAAATAATAACAATGTTCAATACATGTTTTTGTACATTGCATTTCACAGCTTTCCAGTATGTTGTTTTGTCTTTTGCTGGTTAAACAAATTTGTTAATAGTTGCTGAAATATAAGACATCTGAACAATACAATAAGACACTTTTAGTGTGAAACAAAATTACTGCATGAAAACATATTGTTTTACACTTATTCCAAAAATAGAAATCAATATAAAATCTAAAATATAATCTAAACAATGTTTATTAAACTGTTTTATTTTCAATTTTCATTTATATATTTCAGTATTATTCAATGTATTTGTATTATTTAAATAATATGGCCATACAATTGTTGTTGTATTAAACATATTTTGCCGCTGTAAAGATTTTTAAGATTTTAAAGGAAATGTGAAGAACATGAGCAACAGGTCATTATCAAGTTGTTTAATTTTTACATAAAATAGCCTAAATCTGTTATGCTGAAGCCATATTTTGAGTTTGTGAAACATTAAATCAGACACTTTACTATTTTTCAACATTTTATATGCTTTCTATGTATATAAATTCATTTCTGTAAACTTTATTAACTATAAAATAAATCTTAAATTTGACCCATTTATTTTACGGAAGTCCCAAAAACCAAATGTGGAAATATAGTGGAAAAAACATTCTGTTATAAAATCATCTGTTGTCATATATTCACAATCAATTATGAATGCGTTTGATTAAAAACAATAGTTTCACAAGCTAAACCCATTAATGTAAACTCACAAAGCTGTGAGATTATTTTTAAAGGGATAGTTCACACAAAAATAAATAAACGCCTCATTATTTAGTCTTCCTCATGTGGTTTTAAACCTTTATGAGTTTCTTTCTTCAGTTGAACACAAAAGTAAATATTGTGAAGAATTCTGCTTGATGGCATCCATTGACGTCCATAGCAGGGAAAAAACTATGGAGGTCAATGAGTGCCATCAAACAGCATTCATCAAAATAGCTTCTTTTGTGTTCAAACACTTTTGCAGTGTTGCCGACTATTTCCAATGAAAAGTAGCTAAATGTTGCCAGATGACGTCACACACTAATTTGCATATCAGTGACACCATCACATAGTATCTGACAAGCGTAAGCCCTTCATGTCTTTAAAACCCCTCCACTACACAATGTCTTCATAAAAGAACTTAAAATCTTTTCGGATGCCCTGTCTAAAATGAAAACAAAAAATGCCTTAAAAATGTTTAATTTGTTTGGATCATATAACTTGCCATAGATAATATTTGTTTAATATTAATTTCTTTTTATGTTTTTATTTTCACGCTTAATTTTACTTTAGATTTTTGTCATCTACATTTCTTGTATTATTGTATATTATTTTGTGTTGAGCCTTCCATGTATGACACTCAAGTTGTAAAATTGAATGCCATTTTGTTGTATTTGGATTTTATATTTCCAAAAAAAAAAAAGTAAAAAAAAAAAGCCCGTCATGTCTCTACTCTCTGAGGCACCGTGTATTATATTATATTAAATCTTTACATCCAGATGCACAATAAATAGGTTCTTAACATATTACTCTGTGGGATGACGTCATTGCGTAATCGCAACTCAAAACAACATCTTTATGTAATATACAAAATAATTACAGTTCTCTCAAATTGACTGGCCATCTCAGCAAAAACATTATTTGTAATATGTTCATTTAGATTTTTATGAAAATTAGAGTTGACTATTTGTAAAAGTAATACAAACACTTTTTGATAAGATTTTTTTATTTTTAAATATAACACTGATAATGAACAGTTACATTCTTTTTAACAATCACAGCTTGTGCACTTACTCTTTTTAACCTGTGAAATTTGTAACATTTGTAAAAGTGACAACAATTATAGCACAAATATCGGTAAATTAACAGTTATGAAAAACAATCTGAGCTAGCAATTTACTCTACTGAGTAAAGCCTGCAGCCACTGCTCTTTTGAGTTACTTTTTAAAAATTGCTAAAAGTAGCCAAATGAATGTTAAAAATTGCTAAATTTGTTGCGAGGTGCTTTTTGAAAAAAAAAGTTGCTAGGGTAGTATGAAAAGTTGCTAAATCTAGTAACAAAATTGCTAAGTTGGCAACACTGCACTTTTGTAATTCACTTTATTTACTATAAAAATCTCATATTTGATGCATTTATATTTCAAAGTCCTAAAATACCTCATTATTTAGTCTCTCTTATGTGGTTTTAAACCTTCATGATTTACTTTCATCAGTTGAACACAATAGAAGTTATTTTGAAGAATTCTGCTTGATGGCTTCCATTGACGTCCATAGCAGGGAAAAGCTATGGAGGTCAATGAGTGCCATCAAACAGCATTCATCAAAATAACTTCTATTGTGTTCAACAGAAGAAAGAAACCAAATAGTTTCAGAACAAATGCAGGATGAGTATATAATTCATTTTTAAGTGAACAATACCTTTAAGTTGACCATAATCACCACACACCTTGATACTTCATTGACATGACCTGTTACCTTTATAACACCAGCTTTTTCAATCCTCTACACAGTGTTTCTACCACCTGTTGACAATCTGTGAGCTTCAGACCAATGGCCAGTTTGGACTACCAGCTCCTTTTGTCAATCTACATCCTTACCTTCTTGATCGGCCTCCCTGCCAACAGCCTAGCCTTCATCACCTTCTGTCGGAAAGTTCACCGCAAGCCCACCCCCATTGACATCCTCCTGCTAAACCTGACGATATCCGACCTCATCTTCCTCGTGGTCCTGCCCTTCAAGATGAAGGAGGCCATTGACCAAATGATCTGGAGACTTCCCTTTTACCTGTGCTCCATCAGCAGTTTTCTGTTCTTCTCCACCATCTACACCAGCACCTTATTTCTGACCGCGATTAGCATAGAGCGCTATCTAGGCGTCGCATTTCCAATCCGATATGCTTTAGGCCGCCGACCGCGAAATGCTGTGTTGGCCAGCTGCTTCCTTTGGCTTCTGGGATGTCTAAACCTCAGCATTGTCTACATCGTCCCGTACATACACTCGAGCGATAACTCCACCTACAGCAAGCTACAGCTCAATCCCCACGTGAGAAACTGCTATGATAACTTCACCTTTGAGCAGATGGTCATTCTGCTTCCTGTTCGCCTGGAGCTTTTCCTTTTGCTTTTCTGTATACCCCTCCTCATTTGCTGCTTCTGCTACATCAACTTCATCCGAATCCTCTTCAACCTGCCCCATCTCGGACGGCGTCGCAGACTCAGAGCCATTGGGTTGGCGGTTGGGACGCTCTTGGTTTTCACCATCAGTTTCAGTCCCTATAACATCTCGCACGTGGTTGGTTTTATCCATCAGAATAGCGAAGGTTGGCGACACTTTGCTCTGCTATTCAGCACTCTGAATGCCTGTTTGGACCCCATCATTTTTTACTTTTCCTCGGCTGCGGTTCGCAGTGCCATCAAGGCATGTGTTGATGGTCTCAAAGAGAAGATGCACATTGTTAGATGCAGGACATGCTGTCCTGCTGACACTTCCAAAACTGAGGCTTACAAGGAGACTAATCCACCGGTTGATCTGGGATGAGCATCGAGAAATGGTGTGTTTTATTTAAACCCCAAATTGTAAATGAAAATTCTCCTCCTTAATGCCATTCCAAACCCATAAGAAATTTGTTAATCTTTGAAACACAAATAAATATTTTTTTAATAGTTTACAACCGAATGAGAGTGGTTTCTGTCTCTTTATTTAATGGCTGTTCATCCAAAACTCTGATGCTTCCAAACATTAAATAAATCAATTAATTAATTAAAGGTTTCAGAAGAGTTTCCTATGATGGTCTGGTTTATTTCAGGCTTTTATGGAAAGGTTCCTCTCAACAAAATTCACATTCACACTGCCTTGTTCAAAGAGGCACATATTTTACCCCATTTACAAGCTGTAAGATAAGCCTTTGGTGTCTCCAGAATGTATCTGTAAAGTTTCAGCTCAAAATACCCATCAGTGTCACGATCACCAGCGATCTACAGCCAGAGATCGCTGGTAAACACACACATTCACATGGACTACAAATCCGCCATGTTTTGAACTACAACTCCATACATGCACTCCACTCACACACACATGTTCTAGATCAGGGGTGCTCAACCCTGCTCCTGGAGATCGACCTTCCTGCTAAGTTCAGCTCCTACCCTGATCAAACACACCTGAACCAATTAATTAGAACATTAGAAGCACTTGATAATTACAGGCAGGTGTGTTTGATATGGGCTGCAACTGAAAACTGCAGGAAGGTCGATCTCCAGGAATAGGGTTGAGCACCCCTGTTCTAGATCATGACTGATTGCCTACTCACAGCTGAAACCACTCAAGGACTGATTGTTGCACTACATAAGGAGCACAAACAAAAACACTGTTGCTGAGTTTTGCTAGCTGTACAAGTGAACATTACGACGCGTTTCTCCTTGCCTTGCCCTCCGTGTTTTAGACCTTTGCTTTGCTTTGTTTTGTTTGGTATTCCCTGTATGCCGCCTGCCTTGTGACCATCTGCCTGTTATCACGACTACAACTCTGGATTGCCCTCATACATCTGTTTGTTCCTGTTTTGACCACTGCTTACCTGACCATTCTACTGATAACGTCCTGCATAAGGATCCTCACTATGTTGCAGCGTCTACCCTTGTTACAGAAGACTCAGGCAGCAAACAGGATTAAACAAGAAAACGAGGCAAGGATCAAAAACACGGCAAAACAAAGCAAAGGTCTAAAACACGGAGGGCAAGGCAAGGAGAAACATGTTGTAATGTTCATTTGTACAGCTAGCAAGACTCAGCAACAGTGTTTGTGCTCTTTATGTAGTGCAACAATCAGTCCTTGAGTGGTTTCAGCTGTGAGTAGGCAATCAATCATGATCTAGAACATGTGTGTGTGTGTGTGTGTGTGTGTGTGAGCGGAGTGCATATATGGAGTTGTAGTGAATGTGTGTGTGTGTTAACCAGCGATCTCTGGCTGTAGATCGCTGGTGATCGTGACAATCAGATTATTTATTATAAATTATAACTTTGGTGTCTGAATACATTGTAGCTGTTTTTGTAGCCTGTAGCTTTAAATCCAAATAAGCTGCTTCTCCACGTCCACCGCTCCCACGTGCGTGTCTGCTTCATATGCATTACGTCAGATAAACAGCCGTCAGTGATAGAAACAGACACGGACAACACAGGCTCCTTCTGAAAACGTAGTCCTATGTACGTTTCTGGAGACCGCAAATTATGTAGCCAGAGGTACGTATGGCTGCAATACGTTTTTTAAATGAACGCTACAGGGCGGTACGATGCTGTTTTTTTTTTTGCACCAACTGACCGCTTACCTTCGTGTGGACGACTTTCCCGCTGTAACCAGTTTGTCCCGTTAGCTCGTCATTTACATCGGCAGACTTGAAATGCAGAGAGGAGTTGACCACAATGAGTCCAGAAAAGACAAAAACAGAATCCAAAAAATAAAATAAATGAGCAAATAACAGGGTGAGAATGTGGTAAAATCTGAAAACGTGGTAAAAATCAGACAAGGGCTTTTCTTTTTCTGGATTGCTTTTAAAAACTGTTGGTTGGGTTTACGGAAGTGGGTGGGCGGGTCAATTAATAAAATTGATTGGGTTTAGGGAGGGAGGAGGGTAAGTCAGTCGATTGGTCGGTCAGTCAGTCATTCATTCAGTCAGTCAAGCAGTCAGTCAACAGTGGCCTCTGTGGATTTACGCGAGAACAGCAGGCGTGAATGGCACTCGCGAGAGAAATTTGAGATCTCAAAAAGCATACACAGCAGACTCTTGTGGATTCGCGAAAACAAAAACTGCAAAAATATGTACCTCCCGGGACGTATTTCGCGGCCTCCAGCATGTGTATAGAGGTACGTTTTCAGAATGAGCCTGGGTTGGACACGGATGAAACTGAAATAAGGTCACTGGTCAAAAATACCAAGTAAGTTTATTTGATGTATTTGTGGTGGAGTTTATTCAAGTCTTTCTGAAACTATCAGTCACACACAAATACTGTTTGCAGTACGCACGCACACACATATTAGCATTTACTGACACCATACGGCCGTGGTGATTATATCAGTTAGGAATGACATTTTACTGTCTTTATAACAAACATGCAGTTTTATAATAGTTTTAAACTTATAAAATAATTATTGATGTGCAGCTGATCACAGAGCGTTGTAACATGTTTTAATCCCAGTTGCATTGCAAAATATTTTCTGTCGACATATACTGTGTACATGTTCTGTGTATACATGTTATTTTGGAGACTTGGCACCTGTCAATCAATTTGGTGGGGAAAACCGCTCTCCTACGTCACCAAAATCACTGGGATTTGGGTCCTATTTTTAACATCAGTACATTTTTAAAAAGAGACTTGTTGTGTTCTATCACCTCAATATGACAGTGGACACACTATACTTACATACAGTTCTGTCCAAACAGCTTACAAAAGTTGATTTTCATCAAAGGTGCTCTTTAATATAACTGTAAATGTATTGTCATAATTAAAAGTTGCCAAAATCTATCACGGTTTTCTACATAAATAATATAAATAAATGTTTATTGTAGTTAAACAATGGTAACCACAAATCAACCATGGTTTTTAATGCACTACAAAGGTATTTAGAGTAAAACTGTGGGTATAAGTGGATCAAAAAGTTTTTCAAAATAAAAAAGACAAAAAAATGGGTGTTGCTGAACAGTTTTGGGACAACATTGATGAAAGGCTTTGATTTAATTTGATGAGGTGTGTTTCAACATTAAAACCTTTCATAAACATTGTCTAAAACTACTGAATAACACACATTCTTCTCTTAAGACAATTTTGAAAAACTTTTTTGATCCACATTAAATTTTGACCAATGTGTGTGTATATACAGTTGAAGCCTTGCTTTCCAATGACAACTCACAAAATGACAGACTCAGTATAGTTAATAAATAACATTTATTTAAATATAAATACTTATTTAATACAAAATTATATAAATACCAATATTAATATTATATATAAATATTATATAAAATAAATAAATAAATATATACAAATACAATACAAATAGTAAAAACATTCATTCATTTTCTTTTCGGCTTAGTCCCTTTATTAATCAAGGGTCGCCACAGCGGAATGAACCGCCAACTTTTCCAGCATATGTTTTACGCAGCGGATGCCCTTCCAGCCGCAACCCATCTCTGGGAAACATCCATACACTCTCATTCACACACATACACTACGAACAATTTTACCTTACCCAATTCACCTGTACCGCATGTCTTTGTACTTGTGGGGGAAACCGGAGCACCCGGAGGAAACCCACGCGAACGCGGGGAGAACATGCAAACTCCATACACAGAAATGCCAACTGACCCAGCCGAGGCTCGAACCAGCGACCTTCTTGCTGTGAGGCGACAGCACTACCTACTGCGCCACCGCGTTGCCCATAGTAAAAAACAATGCAATATAAAAAATATACCATTATTATTATTATTATAAATGTAATAAAATTATTATAAAGTCTCTCTTTGAGTGAAACTTCAAGGGTTGCTGCGTGTTCAGCTCACATACCACGGAAGCCTTTTCTTAAAAGAGCCTCCTTAAATTTATGTTGCATATTTTACATTTTTATTTGCATTGAAACAGAAACTTGGAATAGAATGCCTCCACCGCGCATCATTTCCTTGGCAAAAAATAAAAGGTTGTCTTTTTCGATCCTTTTAACCTTTTCTGGGACATCATTGTCCTGGTGTTTCCATGATCCTCCTCTTACCATGGGATGATGGTCATAAAAGTCATCCCATGATTTGTAATACAGCATCATGAGGATGTTGTGGAAAAGCATGTTAGGATACCTGATGACTTCCGAGAACAAAACAGCACATACTGCAATGGCATCCTGAGGTGTTTGTACAAGAGAATTAACTTTGTCATGGTTCCCCACCATGTAGTTCCAAATAGTCTCCGAATATTTTTTAGCAAATTTTCCTGATGGACTCAGTGTTGCATAAGAAAGCTTTTTGTCCTGAAGTTGTAACTCTTCGTCGTCTTTTTTGATTGGGCAACAGTACAGATCACTTGCCTGCAGCCGTACGGAGAATCTACCAACTGAAAAGATGATATCTTGCCTATCCTGCTTTTCCTGGTTTTGCCAAAATCCAATGAGGAAAGCAATTATTTTGACATAGTGGAAAAAACTGCTTGGTCTGATTGCTGCACTGTTGCTTAAGTCCAAGACATCTGTGCTCTGCTCAGCAATGTTTGTAATTTCCTCAACAACACACCTTTGCCAAGACATATGCACTTCAAAAGGTAGATCAGGCATATTTGTGGTGATGTTCTTATTATTGGATCTTCCGTCATACAAAAACCTCTTCTCCTTCATATGCTCTGGCTCAAAAGACAGAAGGACCTGTGGCTTCCTTTCAATCGCCCCACAATTACATTGCTAGAAATTCAAAGAGAGTTGCACAGTCATTTTTGACATTCATGTTCATTTAAAATAAATAGTAGGACTAAATGCAGATCTAACTTACGCTGTTTTCTCTCTCCTCCTCACTTGAGCTGGTATCAGGCTCATTGTGGTCATCGGGCAATCTGAAGTCACTAAAATGCAAGCAAACTCTGCTTAGTTTGCATGGATATGGAAGTGAGATCGTTTGTATTTGGCTATTGTTGAAGGACTTTTATTTTGACATGCACTACTGTTTTTGAATTCAGAAATGTTTTGATTTAGCCAACCTTTTTCTCAGCCTTTTGCCAGTTCTCACAGTCAATGTTTCATCTATAGGTGAGCAGGTACATAACCGTCTCCTGATTGAAAAAATAGGTTCAGTTTTACAAAACAGGCAAAAATGAACATCATGCAGTTCAAAATATGCATCAATTACAATCACAGTATAATAAACAAACAAACAAACAAACAAATGTAAAATTATCCAGATACCTTTATGTATGTATGAACTTAATGTGCTTGAAATAAAAACTACGTAAATAGGTCATTTAGAACATACATGATGAGCCAAAACATTATGACCAGTCACAGGTGAAGTGTATAACACTGATCATCTAAAAAATCATTCAGGAAGATAGATAGTAAAATAATCAGCATGTTTGATGCAGAAGGAATAAAGATCTTGAGGGTTGGTTCAATCTGCTGTGGAAACCCTGATAAATTAAAGACTCACACTTGGTACAGTAGCCTTGAACCGTGCTGAAGCACGCTTGTCTCCCCTCCCCTGTCCCCTGACGGCCTGCACTCAAACTACAAGCTTACCACGCTTTGCCACACCTCTTCCAACCGGGCCAGAGCCGGCCAACTGAATCATGCCTGGGCCCAATTCGGAGCACTCACACTTGTCAAATGAACCGGGAAACTTGCCCGTCCACGGTTTGGATTGCCTAGTGTGAGTGCTCCCTAAGCTGAAGGAAAATGATTGAATAAATGAATGAAAGATCTTGAGTGATAAAGGCCAAGATGTTATGTCAAGGGGACTGGGTCAGAGTATCTTTGAAAAGGCCCTATGCACAGGTTTCTGCTCTGGACCTTCTTAGTTAAGTTCTGGGGGTCCCCCTCTGCAAAAATGGCATCCCTTAATGCACCAAAGGCACATTGATGCATTAGGGCTAAAGGCTGATTTAGGACTGATTTATACTTCTGCATCAAGCACACGCGTTTGCTATGGTGCAGCCTTCACGTGGCCGTCGCTGACACTGATGCGCACCTCTCAAAAAATGGAACGCAGCGTCACGTAATGCAAGCTCTGTGATTGGTCGGCTTGGTAGCGCTGACCAGTGTGAGCGGGACTGAGAGCCGCGCGAACCCGTTGGAGCGAATGCTTACAAGTGTCGAGTCCTGTGAAGGAGCTCCAGATGGAAAGTTTTGTTTTGTGTTTACTTTATGAATAAAGTTGTTGCACGTCCGCCGGTTCCTGCCTCAAAATGAGCGAGTTTGAGCCACTTGTACATTAAGGAAGCGTTCAGAAAAAAACAAAACACCAGCGAAGAAACTCGACACAGAGGAACATAAAAACCTACTGCCAGCTAGCGTTTCGGAAGTGTTATTGCAGAGAAACACAAACAACACGCAGAACTATAAATGCACGGCTATGCGCAAGGCGGGCACCGTGGGTCACACCGATCACTCGATGCAGAAGTATAAATCAGCTTTTAGCCAACAGAAGGTCTACCAGCACAAATTGTTATATGATGGGGATAGGAACAATTTGTTACTACCAGGGGCCAGACATTTAGGGATTAGCCCAAATGTAGTTGGTCATCACTTGCTGCTTTCCAAGTGAAAGGGCCATAAAATGTACCCTTGTGGTTCTGTGAGTTAGATAAATGCCAATTTATTTGTTTTTTAAAAAATTTATTTTCGATTTCTATTTCGCTATGTATCTAAAATCTATTTCACGGGAGTCCTGTGAATAATTTGAAGCAAGCTTTTAAGTGGGTTTTAAGCAACCCACAATCTTAACTCCTGCACCAGCTTATCTTATAGGTAGGCTAGCTATTGCTGTGAAAAAGAATTTTATTTTTTATTACTTTGGTTTCTTTTCTTTACATTAAACATTTGGATTGCTCAAGGTGATATATTAACCAAACTTCTTCTCTGTGACTTGCTTGAATACTAATTAGGATTTTGCAGAAGTAGATGCAGCTACTGGAAAGATAAAGCGACATTGATATCTGAAAATAACTTTAACTTGCCTGAACAATGATATGTGCTTAAAGGTGTGAAGACAGAATGTTGCAGAGCATGCCTTATTTAATAATAATGTCAGCTTGTGTGCACAGAGAATTTGTAGAAAAAGAGGAAGTATGTTTGGGTGCGGGCTGCATGGTGGCGCAGCATGTGGGTAGCATGTACACATGTATTCAGCAAAAAGTATTCTTTAGATTTTTTAACAGGTTGTTACCAATTGAATAGTGAACGCAGAATACCCCCTACCCCCCTTTCACTCACACCCCACCCCTATGGCAATACCATCACTGCTCCCGTGTTTTCACAGGTTCAAAATCACTGCCTTAAATTTCAAAATAAGAGAGAAATGCAGCTGATATTGTTATATTAATCCTGTGGGAAGGCAATATTGAACTGTTTTGTAACTTTTGTAATGTAACTGATTGCTGTATGAACAAACAAAGTGATGTAAAATAAACCTACTTTGATGACTTGAAAGATGACAAATCTGGCTCTTCTTCGCTTGACAGCAACCTGATATCATCAACATCTGTTAAACAAGTGAACAAGTAATTAATGTCCAGATGGAATTGGCATTTATAGGAGTGAAACCAATATTTTTTTAAAAACTGGGTGCCAGAGTGGATAAATCTGAAAATGACGGATGAGCATTTTAATGTGAACACATGAAACACAGAAACCTCACCTCCAATTGGTGTTTTGGAAATGTCATTGCAGTGCAACATGGACAGAACTCAAAAGTACTGTATATTTTCTCACAATGGCAATGCAATGGCGAAGTATAAATTCAGCATGAAGACACTGGTCAAACATTACACAGTACTGAATTTAAATAGAGTATCCACATATGACAACAATGAAATAACAATATACCTCTTTTGTCCTGTCCTGTGGTGTCATGCTCTCCAGTTGAAGGCCCAGTTTTCAGGCTGTTCTCAGGAGAAAACACTTCTTCTGAATTACAGCACTGATGTTTCTGATGCACCTGAATTTTGGAGTAGAGATGAGACAACCGTAAACCTTAGAAAAAAGTTAATAGTCCAATTCAATTAAAAACAAACTTACTTGTAGGCTTTCAGCAGAGGAGATATCAACTGGCACCGCATTTTCAGGAGAAGTCTTCACTTCTTTGATGATGCTGGTAAATAATTCACGGTAACGAATGTCTGAAAACTGTCCATATTTTTTTTTTTTAAATGCTCGAAGTCACAATTGCACGCTATACTTACCCAGAAATGGACTTCTTTGTTTGGTCTTTTTGGTTTGGCATGCAAAACGCTGAAGACGACGTGGATGCTTTGGCAGGTGTGCTTTGCGTCGAGGTCACGTCACTGCATGTTCTTAGGAACAAAGAGAAAAACTGTTCAGAGACCATGCTGACATGATCTCCAGTTTAACTTAATATGTTAAAGGAATCCATCAAGAGTCTGAATCACAATTGACAATTTCAGGCATTTGCAGCACAATACGCCCAGCACGCACGTCATAAGATGTTAATATTAGGTTAGATTTAGGTTGTGATGTCGAGTGACCAAAATTCACTGACTAGCCAGCATCCAATAACAACGTCAAATGATGTTGATATTTGGTTGATTATAGGTTGTGTTGGAAAGTGATCAAAATCCTATTCCTGTCAGCTGCCTGCCTTCAAATGACAGTAAGACCCACTGGCAACGGGGCTTGCTACTAGCTCCACTGTTATGCTGGCATCACCTATACTCCTGTCTCCAGTTCATCAATCCACCACCACATATTCACGGCACAAAATGGCCGCCTCCAGTCCTTCAGCTCACAAGATGGTGGCCTCCAGTCCATCCGCTCACAAAATTGCTGCAGTTAGTTTACCAGCTCGCAAGATGGTAAGCACCAATCTACCATTGGTTCAGGAGAAGGTTTGAGTCTTGCCGTGTCACAGTTTCTGCCCAGTTTCCTGTTCCTAAATCACCATTATCTGAGCCACAAGAATGGGCTCCACCACCTGAGCTGCCAGTGTTGCTCCCACCACCAGAGCTGTTACTGCCAGAGCTGCCAGATCCTCTAGAGCTGCCAGATCCTCCGTCACTGTCAGAGCTGCCAGATCCTCCAGAGCTGCCAGATCCTCCGTCACTGTCAGAGCTGCCAGATCCTCTAGAGCTGCCAGATCCTCCGTCACTGTCAGAGCTGCCAGATCCTTTAGAGCTGCCAGATCTTCCAGAGCTGCCAGATTCTCTGTCACTGTCAGAGCTGCCAGATCCTCCAGAGCTGCCAGATCCTCCATCACTGTCAGATCTGCCAGATCCTTTAGAGCTGCCAGATCCTCGGTCACTGTCAGAGCTGCCAGATCCTTTAGAGCTGCCAGACCCTCAGTCACTGTCAGAGCTGCCAGATCCTTTAGAGCTGCCAGATTCTCCAGGAGAGTCAGATCCTCCAGGATTTCACGAAAGGCCAGAGCCACCACCTGAGTGCCACGAAAGGCCAGAGCCTCCAACTGAGTCCCAAGAATGGCAGCCAGAGCGAACTGCCCCCAACTGCCAGTACTTTCTGAACCAGGGCCTCCAGACACAGTGGGTTTATATGACCTGCCAGTGCTTCCTAAACCAAAGCCTCCTGACCCACTGGGGTTAAATGAACTCCCGGTGCCCCCTGAACCAAAGGCTCCTGACCCACTGGAGTTAAATGAACTGCCGGTGCCTCCTGAACCAAAGCCTCTTGACCCACTGGGGTTAAATGAACTTCCAGTGCCTCCTGAGCCAAAGCCTCCTGACCCACTGGGATTATATTCTGAACCAAAGCCTCCTGGCCCACTGGGTTTAAAGGAACTGCCAGTGTCTCCTGGACCCATGCCTCCTGACCCATTGGGGTTAGCTGAACTGCTAGTGCTCCCAGACCCACTGTAGTTATACGAACTGCCAGTGCCTCCTGAGCCAAAGCCTCCTGATCCACTGGGGTTATATGAACTGCCAGTGCTTCCTGAACCAGAGCCTCCTGACCCACTGTGGGTGTATGAAACACCTTTGCCTGCTGAACCAAAGCCCCCAGACCTATCACAGCTCCAGGCCCTCCACGCTCCAGGCCCTCTGCAGCTCCTGTGTTGACCGTTGCTTGCCTGACCATTCTCTTGAGTAAACCCTGCATTTGAATCCTCAACTTTGTTGTCAGCGTCCCCTTCACATTACACAACAAATCTTGTTGATGTAACAAAGAAACCTTTCCTCCAAAAAATCTTGAAGCTTTATACATGAAGGAAATCCTTTTAGCAAAAAACTGTCATCACATCACAGTCTCTTCTGAAATCTTCTCTTTCTACTACCTTCTTTAGCATTATAATGCACTTGAAAATCATTCAGATTTTATATTGCACAACACGTTCAGCATTATTAATGCATAATAATGTGGCCCAAAGAGATTGCAGGTCTTTTATTTGGTCCTTCTTAATGTATTGCACAGGTTTGTGTTATCTGAGATCAATAATGTAGTCCTTTGCTTATCAAATTCTCCATCTGCTGTAGTCCAAACCATCTGACAAAACGGTGAACCTGTTCTTGATAATGCAAGGTTAAGGAATGAAGACAATGCTTTATGCCCATGGTATAAAGCATACTGGGAGTAACCATTGAGATAATGCTGTTTGCAAGTTACTAAAAATCCTCCAATGTTCATGATTCCCCAAGCTCTTGTTATTAGAGAATGAAAATGGCTTATTTCAGTGGTGTTTTTGATTTTTTGATGATGTGGCTCAATTTTTGAAGTTCCATTGCAGCATGGGCTACTGAAACAGCATAGGAAAGCATTGTCCTCCAAATTACAGCTTTCATCAATCTCTGAAGTTTTGGTCGCACTTACTTTGCTGCAGTCTTTTTCCGATGTGTAGACGCATCTTCGGACTGCTTTTTTTGATTGCACAGTGAAACCGAAGCGTCCGCTACAGTTCATATGGCCAAAGGAAAAAAGCTTTTTTGTTATAAAAATACTCTGGTCATTTTGTTGGAGTTTTTTATTGCTTTCTAGTTTAAAAGGTGATTCCATTACAATTGTTGGCCTAAAGAATACAAGTTAAGGTTTGAAGAAAGTGCCACCAGAAAGTTCACTTTTAATACATTAAGTGCTTGAAGTAGAGACTTGTTTGCGTGTGTCAACCTACTGGTTTATTGACAGACTTCGCTTTTGACAGGACAGATTCTAATATGCCTACACTCTCAGGCCCTGTTTACACTAGTACGTTTTAGTTTTAAAACGGTGTTTTAGAATGAAAACGATCCGTGTCCACACTAGCGTTTTACCCAGCGTTTCTGAACAGCTCTCCGTCTACATTAAAATGGTGAAAACGCACATCACGTGATCACACACACACTCTCTGGCATGCACTGCAGCGTGCTTTGAGCACACACCCACACGAGAGCTGTGCACGTCGGACTGTTTATCACAGATCTACCGCTGGATCTAATCTCACTTTATTTGTTAAACGTGATATTTAATTCATCTTGTTGTCTATATCTAACTACATATTCCCCGACTTTGGTCTTTTGAATTTATTACTTGTTCTCAGGTAACGTGCTTTGGCTGAGCGCAAAGATAAGCTAGGTTAATATATTAATTAATGTAACCGCGGACACCAATTTTGCACATCTTACTGATTGTTTGCCTTTATTTTCTCTATTGTATATACTTACTGTGCGTTATACTTTTATAATGGCCATAATTGATCATTAAAACGGATATTCAATAAAGGAGCGGGTATGTTTCGTATTTTCATTGAATATGAAAGGAGGCAGTTCTGTTATAGACTCCGTTTTGTTATAAATATGCATGGAGATGACGCTCATATCATGCAGCTACACGACGCCTCAACATTTTTAGTGTCTGTTAAGTTATTATCAAAGTGAAAATAGACACTTCCTCACATCATGTTTTCATTTCATTGTCAAGATAGTGAAACAGCATAGCCAGGGTGATATAAATGACTATAAAGTACACACTAGGGAGTTTTCCATATCAAACTTGCGAAGTCTAAACTTACAAGGAGAGGATGCAGGACTGAACTGTGTGAAGGCTACTTAATATTGAGGAAAACGCCCCAATCAGATGTCTCCCAATCCGCCCAATCCGTTTTCAGATGTCTCCGTTTTCCCCCATCTACACTGAGACGGAGCAGCAGCGTTTTAGAATGAAAACGGCCTCTCCAGCGTTTCCAAAACGCTCCGTTTTCGGAGCTCGAAAACTCCGGCATAGTGTGGACGGATGGCGTAACCGTAGCAAAACTTATGCGTTTTAAAACTAAAACGTATTAGTGTAAACGGGGCCTCAGAAATAAAGGTACATGAGCTGTCACTGGCATGGTACCTTCTCAAAAGATACAAATTTGTACCTAAAAGGTCCATATTTATACCTCAAAGGTATATATTTGTACCTAAAAAGTACAAACGTGTTCCTCTTAAGATTTTTAGGTACTAATATATACTTTTGAGGTACCAATATGGACCTTTTAAGTACAAATGTGTACCTTTTGTAAAGGTACCACCCCAGTGACAGCTTGTGTACAGTAAATAATTAAAAACGGTAATTTCCAGTACAGCGTACAGGTAAGCACGTCCCACTTCAAGCACTGCAAATCTTAACATGGTTTGATAAGTATTCTTTCACCATTTAGCCTGGCAATTCTGACAAGCTGTTGAGGATCTGTTGAGGATTTTCCATCGTCGTTCTTGGTTATGTTGCTGGCAGGTGTCGATAATTGTCAACAAAATAAAAAATACCAGTGTTTGTGATGCAATCCTGAGGTCTGAGTTATAGTGTTGCCTCCTTCAAGAACTGCATTGAATGCTTTTGCTTTGATTCTCACATTCTCGCATCCGGATGTTTGAGGGTGTTTTTGCACTTAGTGCCGTCTGGGAAAGTAGTGAAGTGAAGAAGGTTTTGACATAAGCGGTAGCCTTGACTGTGTTCCAGTTTTCTGATTGGTAGAATGTGACTTTGAGATGTCAGGTGCCAAGTTCAGCTGGCTATGGGAGACATGGCTTAAATACCAATCAAACCATTTCTATTTGTATTTCAAAACTTTTTTTTTGACTTATTATTTTACATTTCTTTGTATTTTATGAATAAAATGATTAATTAGTAATTCACATTGCAATACATGCATGTTACAATAGGTAAATAGAAAATTAAATGTATGTTTTAAAGAATGATGACTCTCCGGGGGCACTTTGTCAAAATGCACATTTGACTGTCAAAATTGTAAAACATTTTTCTAGAGCACTTATTCTCTTGATACTTGTATTTGTGGACTTTGTTGTATACATACACACACTGTTTCACATTCTGCAGCCAAAAAGACATCACTCAGAAACACTTCTTTAAAAAAAAAAAAAAAAAAAAAAATCAATAAATACTCACTAGAAAAGGTTTGGTCTTTTTTTTTAACCCATTGAGAATACTGGCCTTGGGTTACTTTAGGCTACAGAAAAGGGCTGTTTTTCTCTACACAGTGATATGCATAAAATTATATATATATATATATATATATATATATATATATATATATATATATATATATATATATATATATATATATATATATATATATATTTATTTATTTATTTATAATATATATTTATATATATATAAATTTTCACAGTATGTCTGATAATATTTTGTCTTCTGGAGAAAGTCTTATTTGTTTTATTTCAGCTAGAATAAAAGCAGTTTTTAATTTTTTAAAACCATTTTAAGGTCAAAATTATTAGCCCCTTTAAGCTATATTTTTTCAATAGTCTACAGAGCAAACCATCGTTATACAATAACTTGCCTAATTACCCTAACCTGCCTAGTTAACCTAATTAACCTAGTTAAGCCTTTAAATGTCACTTTAAGCTGTATAGAAGTGTCTTGAAAAATATCTAGTAAAATATTATTTACTGTCATCATGGCAAAGATGAAATAAATCAGTTATTAGAAATGAGTTATTAAAACTATTATGTTTAGAAATGTGTTGAAAAAATCTTCTCTCCGTTAAACAGAAATTGGGGAAAAAATAAACGGGGGGGCTAATAATTTTGATTTCAACTATATATATATATATATATATATATATATATATATATATATATATATATATATATATATATATATATATATATACATACACTGACGATATACAGCCATATCACACTGCTACTCGTGTGATATTGCATATATATATATATATATATATATATATATATATATATATATATATATATATATATATATATATATATAATTAGATATTGCGTTTATACAACAGTTCGGCGGCATAATCGTGTGTATAAAAAAGACAGTCTCAAAATCCTTTTGTATGAGGAACTACTTTCTTCCGCCATTCATTCACATCTGCAGCTGACCGTCTGAACAGCAGAAACTGTTGCTACTTCACAAACGTCACTTTCGAGCTAGTGTTTGAATGATTCTCTAGCATAATGTCTAAAGTGACGTCAAAACAGCTGATTTTGCTCACATTTAAGATTATAAGGCTGAACGGCATGAAATGCCATCAGTCTAGAGACATTTCCCAGTATTTCTCTGTTGCAATCGAGATATCCCAATAATTAACTCAGAGAAAGCCAAAGCAACGCAAATACCACCAGATTACTGTTGTGTTTGTGATAAGGAAAGACGCTAAATGCATGCGGGCATTTCTTCTTTATTTCTTTTTACTGAACTAGTCTGCAGTAATGAAAACATGAGACGCAACAAACAGATGATGCCTCAAAAGTACATTATGTTGTTCAACAGCTGCAATATTTGTCAAAGTGAGCTAGTGAGTTTATTGATCTGCTTTCACTCTATGTGGGTGGAGTAATACAGAAGGGTGAGGAGGTTGTACGAGTGCTGTTTTTGCAGATTATCACATGGCCATCAGCCAATCAGATTTGAGAACCAGACAGAACTGTTGTATAAATATATATGTGACAAGAATGAGTGGGGGTACTATATATAGTATATAGTTTTTCTTTAATTATATTGCAACAAAAACAGTAAACTGTTGGATTGAAGTAGCCCAAATTTTGATCTCAATATATCTGAATATTTAAGACCACCATTTCTAGAGAGCCACTTTGGAACCACCTTTTAAACAGCTCTTACACAGTACATCACATAAAGTGCAAATATAGCATTCAAACAGATGAGAATCTGAGAAAAAACAAACCCATTGCTTTGCTCGCTGCACTTTTACGTCTCTTGTGCCCATCCTTAGACGAACACTGGATTTCAAATGCAGTGTTCATATCCAAATGTACTTCTGTTAAAAAAACGCTTAATATAAGCTGCGTATATTTTTCTGCTGTATCAAGATGTCTTCTTAGATAGTGTAGCTTTTATTAAGCAGCCTGTAGGGGAACATTTTTACCTGGCACCCCTGATGGTGTGACTGATTTAGTGGTTCGGCACGCCTTGCTCTTCTCATCAGGGATGAAAGATTTCTTGCCTCTTTGAGATTGCTGCACACAAAGGATTGAGTCAAGATAACATGAATTATATTTAAAAAAGATTTTTGTCTAAACAACTTAATTAGCACAAAAATACATCTAGCTGTTTCTGGAATTAATTTGATTTCTGTTTTTATTTAATTACATCACTAAATTTATACATTCAAGTGCTGTTACTATTTTTAAACTATTACTATTACTGTTACTATTTTTATTTTTTGCTCGATTTTACTAGTTTGATTTTATAGAAAAAAGTAAAACAGCAAACATGTTTTTGTTTATGTTGCGTGTTTAATTAGATTGCAAAGAAACAGCATTTCAATGTAACTTTAAAATGTATTGAGTATGACAAAACAGCACTACTCCTTCCCCACATGATCACGAGCAGAAGAAGTGGAAATTGCTTAAGTGGTCATGTTTCGCTTTGATGGCTTTCAGCTTTACTCTGCTTCATACTACCATAATAATAAGCATTTAATATTTTAGCTCATCAATGAAAATGATTTCTGCAGGAGTCCTGTTCCACACTCCCAGCGAAAAAAAAAATCTAAATCAAAATAAAATTAAGGATTAACTAAAATCAATCAAACATATACCAAACTCACTCTCAAATTTAATTTTTTTAATGTTTTGGGAAGAGAAAATTCTACATATGTGGTTTTAACAACCAGCTGCATTTAGACCTTTTCAGTTTCATCTGGAATGTGTCCCAGACCACCTTAAACAATCCAAATTATATCCATCTTGAATGTGTTTCGGGGGCATTTACAACTGTCCGTTTAGCTGTAGCTATCCAATCAGAAATCGATAGCATCCAGTCTTGTGTTAATTTTTTGATAGCATGTTCCCTGTTTATTACTCCTTTGTTCTCATTTCACATCATGTGTTTTGGATAAGATATATAAATATGTACACAGCATTTATTTCAAGCATTAATTCTTTTTTCTAGAGAGAAATCAACTTAATTCAGAAAAGATTCTTTTTCATGAAACACAGAAACTTACAAAATACCTTATTTAATTTGTATATATATATATATATATATATATATATATATATATATATATATATATATATATATATATATATATATTAAACACTCTCAGAAATAAAGGTACAGGAGCTGTCACTGGGGTACAAATTTGTACCTGAAGGGTTCATAATGGCACTTCAAATGTACTTTTTAGGTATATTTGGGTACTAATATGCCCCTTTGAGGTATTTATTAGGTGAATTATTTGGGTACAAATGTGTATCTTTTGAAAAGGCATTGCCCCAGTTACAGCTCCTGTACCTTTATTTCTGAGAGTATATATATGTGTGTGTGTGTGATTTTAAAAAAAAAATGTTTAAAAGCCTACCATCTTTTCAGCCCTTGGTAAATTTAGTCCTTTACTGTATCTGTAAAAAGAAATCAAGCTGGAAGTCAGTTTAAAGAGCAATTTAAACGCTTTACTAAATTACTATGATAACCAGGCAAGTTAGAGTAATCAGGCAAGTTATTGCATAACAGTGGTTCAAAACCAATCAAAGAAATTATAAAGGACGCCAATAATATTGTGCTTAAAATTCTTTTAAAAAATTGCTTTTATTTCAAGCAAACTAAAATAAATACAACCAAGGTTTGCTTCATACTGTATCTGATTTCTAATATATGTGCCAGAGAAGACAAATTCTCATATCCTGGGCTCAAATTACTTCTGTCTCTAGTCCACACCTTCTCTTTGTTTCATAAAAACATCATTATAAACATTAACCATACTCTTTTATACTTGCCTAATAGCATTAACATTCCCACCATTTTTTTGTGTAAATGTGTGTGTGTGTGTGTGTATCATGTACCCCTTAATTTACAGAAAATAAGTCTTCTGTAAATTAATTTATAACTGCTTAGTCCAAAATCTGAAATTGACAACAACAAATTGTCAAAAAAGTAACTTGGTCTCTGCTACTTCCTACAGAAACAATCAGGCTACTACATTACTTGAGAATTGCTTTTTTGTTTAGTTTTTTGTCTTCATACTGTTTTTTATTTTTTATAATTTTTTTATTATTGTAAATATGCACAAAGTTAGTACAAGAGTATACATCTCACAACAATTATGAACAAAATAAAAAATAAAATAAAAAATGAGAGAAATTATTTTAAATATAAAATCAAAGTATAAACAGATGCCAGGGGTAAAATAAATGAATAGGTAAGATAATAATAATAAAAAAACATCGTCACCTTGGAATTATAAGATTCTATCTGCGTTCTGAATGATTTTGAGATTTTGAGCTTCAAAGTTTTTCATTCCATATAGCAAACAGTAAGTGTGTAACATTTGTTTTTAAATAAAAAGTCTTAAAATGTAAACAACTTATAAACAAAACATCCCATAATGTAAATAAGTTATCATTTAATAAGAATATGTCAGTAACTCAATTTTGACAAAAATGTCAAAGAGAACCTTATAATTCTAAGGTGACGACATTTATTTAATCAAAGGAAATTTACTTATTGCTTCATATGTTTTTTTGTTTCTAATGTTACATAGTGTAGTAGTAGTACCATATAATAGAGCTGCACGATTAATCGTAAAAAGATCGCGATCTTAATTCGACCCCCTAGACGATCTTAATCCAGCATTTCTACGATTCTGCCAATCATATTTTCAAGTTCTGGAGAGAAGCAAAGACGGCCGCACAAGTCTTCACACTGTTTTACATACGTTGCTCGTTGCAACGTGGACACCTCTAAATGGTGTTGAAAGAGTCACATACTGTATTAATAAGGCATAATTCACCCAAAAATGTCATTTCTGTCTTCATGTAATGATGTATTCGCGGCCGCGAAATCACACGTGACGTGAGCTGCTGACCGTGAGCTGTTACCACAGAGAGGGCGGGCGCGCGCCTGTGAATCAAGTCTACTTTAGTGAACAGAATAGGCTGTGAATAACAGGTAATAAAGTTGCAAATAACATCCAGTTTGTGGCACAGAGTGATCGTTTGGGAGCTGCGCGGGAAGTATGAACCGCACTTAGCAATGAAAAAAAAAACCGAAAGCGCGCACATCATTTAAACAATCGTATCGCATTTTAGAGTAATGATTAGGACAAGCGCTTAATGTTTTTCTGTCATAGCGAACCTAAAGTGTTGTGCATGAGAATAAATGTGTACCAGTGTCAGTATAACTACTGTAGCCCATATAATGTTGAATATAATGCAGGATAGAATCTGATAATGACAAATGTCTGATTTTACCAGTAGAAAAACATGTTCTAATACTGTTTAATAATGTTGTCAATGACAAATGACAAGCATGCGTCTCGCTCTCAAACATAATAATTCAACTTCAGAATTATGAATAGTTGTATTCTGATGTAATCACTTTACTGTGCATTTAATGACCAGGACATATTTAAAGTCTATTCAAGTCCTCCATTCAAGGTCTATTCAAAATGTAGCATTTTAACCAACAGTAGACCTACACATAATAGTATTATTGTTTTATCATATGTTTGAGAAATAACAATAATAATAGGCTACTCATATTAACCTTTGTTTTACATGTACAGAATCGTGAGAAAATCGTGATCTTTATTTTAAGCAAAAGAATCGCGATTCTCATTTTAGCCAGAATCGTGCAGCTCTACCATATAATCTCCTTTATAAAATGTTCACAATTTGGCTTAGCTTTGGCCCATTTCTTGACATGAATATGGTATTTTCCCCTTGAGAATTACCGAAGGTATGCGTGTTAACACTTTTGTACATATATTGTAAATCAGCATAATATTTAGATGAAGTCAATAGTACCGACGACTTACCTCTTCATCGTTTGTACTGTATTATGAGCGCTGAAACCCCGCCTTTAGTCTGTCAAAAGTGATTTACATACTGTTTGGACCTATCAATAAGCTCTCCACGTCACATCCTGACAAAATTCACTTCTTGAAGTCACTTCTTGATAGCAATGCCGAAACGAAAGTAAGCCTTCAGAATTACACACAATGCATAAGTTTTTATTTCTCGACAAAAGAAACTTTGCCCAGAGGAGTGAGAGAGGAAGTGTGCCTGTAGAAATGACGGAAGTTCTGGCTGTCTATATATAGGCAATGCGTCCGGATCTCGAATTAAAGTTGCTTTTCCTTTGTTGTTTAGGCTATGGGTGTATATATGTAACGCTTTTTTGTAAATGCAGCTTGCCTATATCCTGTCACATTTGACTTTCTCTTTAATGAAGGACTCACACATCCATAACTCAAGTTACTAGGCTAATATTATGAAGTAATTAATTTATTAATTTAAATGTATTAATTTATTTGGTGTATATGTGTAGAAGATGATGTTTATAATATGGTCTAAATACCCTTTATTAAAACCGAATGAAGAACAGCCTGCTGTATTGATCAGGAATTATATATATAGTCAAGAACTAAATTAGCTAAAACAGCACAATTCTTAAGATTTTGGGGGAGACAACTTATAGTTTTATGTTTAATCCACTTAAATTTGTAAAAATGATGAAGTTAACTTAATCAGTTTGTGATGGGACAACGTGAAGTAATTGTGGAACCCTGCATTTTTTTCAGCGTATAAATATATATAATATACACTCACTGGCCACTTTATTAGGTACACCTTACTAGTACCGGGTTGGACCCTCTTTTCCTTCAAATCTGCCTCAAACCTTCGGGGCATAGATTCAACAAGGTACTGGAAGTATTCCTCTGAGATTTTGGTCCATATTGACATGATAGAATCACGCAGTTGCTGCAGATTTGTCGGCTGCACATCCATGATGTGAATCTCCCATTTCACCACAACCCAAATGTGCTCTATTGGATTGAGCTCTGGGGACTGTGGAGGCCATTTGAGTACAGTGAACTCATTGTCATGTTTTAAGAAACCAGTCTGAGATGATTCACGCTTCATGACATGGTGCGTTATCCTGCTGGAAGTAGCCATCAGAAGATGGGTACACTGTAGTAGCAACAATACTCAGGAAAGCTGTGCCATTGCCAAGATGCTGAATTGGTTCTAATGGGCCCAAAGTGTGCCAAGAAAATGGATGGAAAAAGGATGGATCCATGCTTTCATATTGTTGACGCCAAATTCTGACTTAACTATTCGAATGTCGCCACAGAAATCGAGACTCGTCAGACCAGACAACGTTTTTCCAATCTTGTTCAATTTTAGTGAGCCTGTGCGAATTGTAGTCTCAGTTTCCTGTTCTTAGCTGACAGGAGTAGCACCCGGTGTGGTCTTCTGCTGCTGTAGCCCATCCACCTCAAGGTTGGACGTGTTGCTCATTCAGAGATCCTCTTCTGCATACCTGCTGCCATGTGATTGGCTGAGTTGGATAGGTGAACCTAATAAAGTGTAAAGATATGTCTATAAGACATTTATGCTGACCGCAGGCCTACTGGATTTATAAGAAGAAAGCAGCTGACCCAAAACAGCAGTTGTGGACCACATATTATAAAAGACTAGACCTACAAACACCATATGGAAACAAAATACATTGGAATGTTCACCATGCAGTGGAATAATTTCACAATTTCTTGGAAAGCAGTGATAAAGGAGAAGTCTGTGGCTTTAAACAGTTTTAAACAGGCTTTTCTTTTTCTGGATTGCTTTTGAAAATTGTTGGTTGGGATTAGGGAAGTGGGTGGACGGGTCAATCGATAAAATTGGTTGATTAAATTGGTCGTGTTTAGGGAAGGAGTCAGTCGACTTTGGGTGAGTCGATTGGTCAGTCAGTCAGTCAGTCAGTCAAACAGCCAGTCAACAGCGGCCTCTGTTGGGTTTATGCGAGAACAGCAGGCGCGAATGGCACTCGCGAGAGAAATTTGAGATCTGAAAAAGCATACACAGCGGCCTCTCGTGGATTCGCAAAAACAAAAACTGCAAAAATATGTACGTCCTGGGACGTATTTCGCAGCCTCCAGAAATGTATATAGAGGTACATTTTCAGAATGAGCCTGGGTTGACATTTACACATGATATTCACACGGGGCGTCAGCTTCAACGCTTCCCATTCACTTTGAATGGGTGACGTCAGGCGTTGCCGAACTGCATTGTGGATCCGTTGGCGCCGCTTCAGTGGTGTTGCTCGCTGCAAAAGTTGGGACTTGCTCAACTTTTCAAGCGCCGACAGAAGCGTCAGCCAATCAGATCAATGTATGCAAATACATCAGCTCAGACAGTGGCCTATTGCTGACTAATTTCATCGGCTGACGCTGCTATGACGATCGCGTCAGCCCCAACTTCAGACACGCCCTCTGTCAAGCGTTGACGCTGAAGCCTCGTGTGAATGGGGGTGACATCTATACATGTGGATCTTGGTGGGTTTTCTTTTAAACAAAACTAATTTTGTCTTAAATGAGCAAAAAAGTAGGAAAGCAATCGAATGCTTTCATTATAGATCTGTGCATTTTTAAAGTGACACCTGTTATTTAATGTACTCAAACTAAAAATCTTAAGTGAGAGATTCATCCGCTGCTCTTTAATCAGTATGTTTAAATTATACAGTAAGATTTAAGAATTTGGTTTAATTTCTTTATAATAGCTATTCATTTTAATAGACTAAACTGTTTGCTTATTTGCAGCTTTATCTCATGTATACTATTTATTGTATCCTTTGTAAATAATAATAATAATAATAAAGACATATTACTGAACATTTCAACTGTTTATTTACAATGAAACAGCTCCAGATAAACATTATTTAGTAATTTAGAGAATCCCTTATTTTCACATCCCAATGTTGACAGGTATGATAAATACACACATCCAATTTGGAAAGTCAAAACACAATTTGTAAATACACAATTTGTGTTTTGAATTTATTAATTGGATTATGTGACTTGTGCTGTGTATGTATGAATTTTAGTTTGCAAATGTTTTATTTTGAGACAAATCTAGCTCCATACAAGACCTTTCCGTAACTACTTTATAAGTGGGTTTCCCTGGAAAAACAATCGACAGTGTTCATCAGAAAATCAGAATCAAGCAATCAACAACAATAAAAAATATAAAATACTAGATAAAATAATGAGGGTATGCTAGCTAACAGTATAATAAATGTGAACAGAAAGATGAAACATATGCAGTATTAATTATTAAAATAAACCCCTTAACATTTTTCTCTTCACAAATTATTGCTAGTCCATTCTCTTAGACAGTTGTAACAGTCTTTCTGCTGCTTTGCGTTTGCCCCACACGAGTCTCTTAGCCAGCTCTTAAACTTCCACTCATCCTTGTTCAAAATTAGAAATCGTCCCAGGACATCCCGCGCTCTTATTAGACCCTTGTTCTGCAGTCGTCCACCAAGCACAGGTCCAATTCCAGGAAGATCATATACGAGTTTGTCCCCCATCGGCTCACAGCAGAATCGTCTGTGTTTCTGGGACGTCGTCATTGTGTGTGGACAGCAACATTAGATGGATACTCAGTCTAGAGAGAAACTAATCAAAATTAGAGTGGTGGTGGCATATATTAAATATGTGTGTATTATAAATATAGAGATTATCGTCATGATGGATACAGGTGAAGACGGTGCACTTTTAGATTATTCATTATACAGAGGGAAAAAAAATATTCAACGTCTTTTTTATTTTTATTATTATTATTTTTTCTGGGAAAAATATTGCTAAAGAACCTGTGGACATGGAGTTGAACTAGATTTTGGTAAAAACCTAAACAAAACAACCCAAACATAAAAATATAACAAAATAAAAACAAATCCAAAAAAATGATGTTATAACAACGGAATGACACAAGGAGAAAGTACTGAACAACTAAACTGTATTTAATACTTTATATACAATGTTTTTTTGGTGATGGCAGCTTAAAAACGCCTCTCATATGGAGAGTGAAGTCACATGCATTGCTCAGGTGTGATTTTTCCACAGACTTCAACAGAGTGTAAAAATCTTGATGGTTCTGTGGGTCTCCTCTATTAAATCTGACCTTTAATTTGTGTTTTCTATTGGATTCAAGTCAGGGGATTTGCTGGGCCATTCCATAGCTTGATTTTCTTTCTCTGAAAGCATTTGAGAGTCTCCTTAGCTGTGTTTTGGATCATTGTCTTGCTGAAATGTCCACTCTGGTTTCATCTTCATCATCCTGCTAATGTATATGTTGGACTGAAGCAGCTGATATTAATTTGCAATGATGAAGGCCAGAGGGTTGCTGAAGAACTACTGAGGGATTTCAGCTGCTGCCTGGGCTTTCATTGCCTTTCTACACCTCCCTTTCTTCATGTGTTCAATACTTTTTTCCAGTGTCTTTTCATTTTATTACACATAACTTAATTTGTAAACAAAAATATATTATAATTTGAATATATGGATTTCTTTGGTTGTCACCAACATCTGGTGAACTTCAAGTCAACAGCACCTTTAGAAATGTTTTCTGAAAAAAAATGGGGACATGTTCAATACTTATTTATTATTATTATTTCTCCCACTGTATATGTTAGACAGACACAAATATAAGTCAATCATAGTTTAGAGATGCACAAATGTATTATAAATGTATGAAAAATCTGTCTGAATTGTTTACAGTATAACAATTATAAATAATTTGCCTTGATGTTAGCTTAAAGACCTGAAGCTATTGTGGAATCAGCTGTGATATCCTCTTAAGGCCCAAGGTGTTTTTTACATGCAGTTTTTATTTCTCTTTGCTATTTGGGCTTATTGGAACCTAATTAGAATAAAAATCTAAGTATCATCTTTTGATATGATGTACTTTTAGAGAAAAATTATGTCCATATATGTGGACCCGTGGTCCAAATTTACATAAAACTCTTTTTCCTGAATTTTCTTTTATGCATATTTAACAGAGAATTTTTTTTTGAACTTGATTTGACTATCAGAGAGTAAAAACAACATTTTTCCCCATTTTGCACAGTTAAAAATAGGGTTTGGGACACTTCATATGCTGCAAAACAGTTGCAGGATGACACTGTATGTCTGTAACAAAATATAAAACATTCAAAGTATTTTAAATAGCCACTTAAGAGCTAAAAATGTGCTGTCCACGTATGTGGACACTCGGGCCCTAGGAGGATAAAAACACTTGAAAACAATTATTGAAAATTATTGAATTTATTATTGAAAAAAAATAAAAAGATTTGTTGTAGATATTTTGGATTATACAACTTTTACATCCCTGAAATGTTATTCCCCTCTTGTAATTTTTAGCCTGCTTTGCCACTGACTTATTTCACGATTTGTAATTGAGATATCAGTTGTACAGTTTTTACTATTCATTTCCATTTATATATTAGTATACACTGTAAAACCCAAAAAGTTAAGGTAACTCAAACCGTTTGAGGAAACCAATTGCAACAAATCATTTAAGTTCAAAAACTGTTCTTAATAAGTACTGTCAACTTAATCCATTTGAGTAAATGAAGCAATTTGAGCACAGTAAAACCCAATAAATGAAGAGAACTCAAACCAACTGAGTACTGTAAAACCCGATAAGTTAAGTAAACTCAAACCGTTTGAGGAAACCGATTGCAACAAACCATTTGAGTTAAAAAAAAAAAAAAACTAATCTAAATGAGTACTGTGAACTTACATCATTTAAGTTGAAGTAATGGGGTATTTAATTAACTCATTACCTTCAACACCTAAAATTAAATTAAAATTTACTAGAAACAATAAGAAAAAATACTGGGATGTAATAAATATATACTAGCATATGTTCAGTAAGTACACTGTAAAACCTAACAGTGAAAATCACTAAATTAAATGTTAGCTTAACTTATAATTTAAAAAAAACGTTACTTTGACTTAATGAAAAGGAGTTATGGTAACTTATAAACTGATCATATTAAGCAGAACTCAAACCCAATAAGTTATGAATTAATGAATTATTTTCTGTGTTAACTTAACTCTAGAAGCAATGCCAAACCATTTGAGTAGCTATATAGTTCTTTGGACTTAATTTGTTCTATTAACTGAACTCGATTTGAAGTTTAAGTTACTAATACTCTAAATGTTTGATGATATCAACACAAATAATAATAAAAATTAAAATATAAATATAATATTAATAAAATAAAAACTAGTATAGGCTTATCTATGCATTTAAAAAATAAGTACTTGTATGATACTGAAGTAGTAACTATAACAAACATTTACTAGTCAAAAATGAATTGATATTTCAATGATAAATCCCCATACAAAGTTTTTTTTCTGGTAATTACAGTATAATAATAGCAACTAGTTACTACTAAATCTAATAATTAGTACCAAAAGGCTTATCTAATGAAAGTAGGCCTAATATAAAATAAATATGCAGCACCTAATGAAAATACTAAATTAAATATAGGTACTGAAGTCCTTGTCTCTCATAAATAGGAATAAGTCGTAGTATCTTGAAAACGTTGTAGTACATAAATTATAAGCACTATATAGTGAATTTTTGTCTATTATGTTGTTTTAGATTCATCCTTTCTCGCCTTTCCAGCTCTCAGGGAATGTTTCAGAACATTCTGTGCTTAAAGGCTGTGTATATTTTTATCATGTACTGTCAATGAAATAATGTTAAAATAACCTTCTCGCAACATTATTTTATTGTGGCAGAAATGTTCTAATAACATTTTAAACAGCGTTCTGAGAATTTATAACATGAGATGTAGAACATTTTGAATAACGTCATTATAACTAAACAATAACATTACATCATCTAAAAGATGTTTTGGACGGTCTAAGAACATAAAAATAAAGTTATGCAGCCTAATAAGAACTTTAAGAGAACAGGACCTAGAATTGTTAGCTAGGATGAACTTGAAAACGACATGTCTGCATCAGAGCAAAGAGAACGCGTGCAGCAGCTCCTGGTGTCCGCCAGTGGGCGATGTACTTATTATTGATAAAACGAAAGTAAAAAAACACAAAAAAGTTACTGCGTTTTATTATTGATGTAAAAAATCCCGAGTATTATCTGATTTGACGACCAGACGCTTTAACCTAAATGACAATACAAATCCCAGACATAGCCTAGGCTATAAGACAATTGTAAACTTAAAACTTTACTAGGAAACAAATAAACAAAGAAATAAATACATTTTAAAAAAAAAAAAGTATATGATATGCTCAATGCAGTATCGTGCATCTATCATTAATGCTTAATTTTAATAATGAAAATGATTTTGCACAATAGCTCAACACGTCACCGGCATTCATCCAGGATAAACAGCAAACTCACTAGGAGTCATCAGTAAAAAGAAAATATTCACAGTGCAACTTCATCTGATTCGAAATGAAATAAGCATCTTATCATGAAAAAAAATCTGTTTCTTTACAATTCTCACAAACACTCACCACCAAGTGTTTTCACCCGACCTGAGTACTCAGCACAAAAACACAAGACAAACCTTGCGTTTCCTGTTTGTGATGCTTTGCATTTCTTCTCTTTGATGTGATCTGCCTATACGTGAATAGACCATACATAGAGTTCCTCTACAACTGGGTCTTCGATTATTTAGAAGTCGAGAAAGAGAGGGTAAGCGCCCTAAAATATGACCATACATGTGTTAGGGCGCCACTAAAATGTGAAAGTTATATATACATTACAGTGTGCTTTTTAATTATCATTTTTTACCCCAGAAGAATTGGAAGTGAATTGTGATGGCACATTCCATGTAAAGCACATTGTAACATACCTATTTTTTTCTGATCTTGTGAAAAAAAATTCTTCAGGAATTTAATTTCACTGTGGTTAAATGTTCAAGGTCAATATTACATACACACACACATATTTATATATATATATATATATATATATATATATATATATATATATATATATGCACACAGATACAGTGCTCAGCATAATTGAGTACACCCCATTCCGAAAACTAATGTCAATATCAATTTCTCAGTGAATAGACAATGTATTTCGGTGCATTTAAACAAAACAGATTTATTAAACAGATATATTTATTAAAATAAATTTTAGTCACTAAACATATTTAGAAATTGAAAGATAATACAATTAAATGCAAGCTAAAAAAAATCCAACCTACAAAATTTCAACTAAATAAAAAAAAAATTGTTTCTTTGATTTTTCCTCTTTTTAAAAATTTGTATTTAATATTTTTCTATAACATAAATTTGAGTGTACTAACTTTTGGGTGTTATCGTAAGTTATTTTTTTAGATTAGCTCCAGATTTGGCTTCAGTACTGACTAATCTAATGTATATAAATATAATATTGTATAGTTTCCTATTAAAAATATGAATTTAAAAGAGAGATTTGTGAGGGGTGTACTTATATATGCTCAGCACTGTATATATATATATATATATATATATATATATATATATATATATATATATATATATATATATATATATATATACATACACATATATATATATATATATATATATATATATATATATATATATATATATATATATATATATATATTCATAAATACTTTGGACTTTTATGTCATTTTCAAGACAAATTGATGCTGTTTTTGGCCACAAAATGGAGGCCCTACACCATACTAATTAATTATTCTGGTCTAAAACCAGGCGTTTCAGTTTCATTGTCCAAACCTTGTATTTATGTATGTATTGTATATAATGTATTTATATATATTATGCATATATATATTCAACAGGTAAATATTTAAACTAGTGTTACAACCACTGGTTGTTAATCATAATATATTTTTAAATCTTATATTCAGCTTAAATAAACAAAGCAAAAGTCCATAAAAGTAATGTGTTCAATATCTAAACACTAAAGTAATGCATAATTGTTATACATTACTTTTTAGCTCATGATTTGACTCCTCCCAGATGTGATTTAAGAATTTGCTTACCTCAGAGTAAGCAAGTTTTGGGTTAATCAACCCAGAGTTCATGATATATGTGATGGTAACTTAACCTCACATATTGAAAATACCCCCATGTATATAACTGTGAGAACCAGTGAAACCCAATAAGCTTGTTACAATGAAAACACAAACATTATGTGTCTTGTCATGGAATTGTGGTGATGCGGAAGACAGTATTAAATCCACAAGAGGTTTTTTAAATTTATTTCAACACATTTTCTTCTTTCAAAGAAAAAAAACCCTACACATTGTAACTCTTTTCATATAAGTACATACATAAACATCAACAGTCATTAGGTATAAACAATGCAACTGTGTTGTATAGCTTATAGATATCAAACCAGTGGTGAGAATGCCATGCTAGGGTTTCTCAGTTCAACCAGACATACATGAATAAAAATATCCTCTGATTTAAAAGCAGCAGTGCATTAGACTAGGATTTTGGACTCTACATCAACAGTCATTCAAGTTCAGCATTAATACTGTAAAGAGTGATTGAGGGTTATCTGTGCACTCTCTGTATTGCTACGTGGAATATTATAGACATATATTGATGTTTCACTGGTTCAACACATGGTTCGCTATGATTAGACTGCTTTAAACCTGATGCTTGTTTTGCTGATCTGTTCTTCCAAAGACTAAAACGAAGTACACTAACGGGTGCTAGTAAACAGTCAAAAGTAATATTTGTACAATCCAGCATATATTTAACCATTCAATCCTTGCATTTGTCAGGAAAGGGGGAAAAACAAGTCTGAATTGGCCTTAAATAAAGGGTTAGTACACTCCAAAATTAATAAATAATGAAAAAAGATGTCACTTCATGTTCTGAATATTAGATTTCTAATCAAATATGAGAAATTTCTGTTGCTCTATATTAAATTCACCCTAAATGCTGAAACTTAAAAACATTTATAACAAGTTTAATAAATAAATCAATTCAAATGAATTGAAGTGGTTTAACAAAGTCTTATAAACAGTCAAATGATTGGTTCTCGCACATCAAGCAAGCATGCTAGAACTTCCGAGATTAATTCTGAACGCTGCAAACATTGCCAATCAGTGTTTATACGAGGAAAATTATCATTTTATGAAGCATGTCTCTTTAAAACAGGGGTGTCCAAACTCAGTCCTGGAGCTCCGGTGTCCTGCATAGTTTAGCTCCAACTTCCTGGAAGTTTCTAGTATACCTAGAAAGAGCTTGATTAGCTAGTTCAGGTGTGTTTAATTGGGGTTGGAACAAAAATATGCATGACACTAGCCGTCCAGGACCAAGTTTGGACACCGCTGCTTTAGAAGATCTGGATTAAACCACTCAATTCATTTTTATGTCTTCATGAACATGTTGAAGCATCAGTTTTAGGGAATTGATATAAATTTGATTCACTATTGATCTGAACAGAAGTCTTAATGGTTTGGAACAACATACGGTGATTACATTTTTAATTTTGCCGTTAACTAACCCTTTAAAAAAAACCTAGGAGGTAAAGACTAAAACTAATCAAGAAGGTATAAGAAAATAAATCAGTTCGCTTTTAAACTTTGTTTGGTTTTCTTATGCATAGCTCATTCGCAATAACTCCCACTGCCAATACTCCTATTCTCATAATATAGTGGTTTTCTTTTCTACCTAAATCGTTCAAAACGTAGATGGAATAAAAATAACATTAGATACAACCAAATCAACAAGTAGTAGCAATTCTATCCATTTCTATTGTGCATCTTCCACTTTATTTGCCGTAGATAAATGAGCCTGGGAATTAGGACTTAAAAAGTACGCCTCTTTGAATTTATCCATGATGTGCGAACAACGTTTTGAAATACATGAGATATACAGTACATGTTTAGAATTTAGTATGTCACGCCAAAAGGCAAAAACAAAAGTGCAGGGTTACAAGGTTAGCGGGGAGATCCAGAGCCTCGGCTATTTTCCTGCACCTCAAAAACCCTGAGCTACTCGTTCATCCTTCACTAAATATCACAGTGCATTAAATATGGTGGACTCTGAAAACTGAAATTGATCTGTAATGCTGTTTTAGGGCTCATAGTGTGCAAATGAAAACATCCTAAATGCGATTTCATTCACATTCTACCCAAATCCATTATGTAAATCAGCCTTGATGTGCCAGGATGACAAGTCTCTGAGCAGCCTGATGAATATAAAGGAAAGACTGCGGGACAAAAAAAACTTAAAATCTAATTTAAAGATTTGAATACCTGCTGCACAATTTCCTCCGAGCTAATAAATACAACACAGACGAACCCTTCGGAAAAAAAAAGACCTTCTGTTATGTCAGAGACAGTAGTAACATTTGCATGATGTAGCATAAAATAAACAGAACAAAAGATGACCAAAAGGTATGAGCAGGCATTAAAACTGGTTCACAATTCCAAGATCTGTAGTAAAGACAAAGACCTGTGGCAAGCGGAAAACGTCTGGAAGAGGAAGCTTTTTTCCATGTTGGACAAGTCCTAGTTGAAGAGTTCTTGTGGGGAGTGAAGAAAAAACAAAAACAAAGTGTGCTTGTACAGCAGATATTATTTTCACTACGGTCAGAGTCTCTCGTCAGAAGTGTGTGTGTGTGTCGGTTTCAAACAAGCATTCATACCCTACTTGAGCTGCAGAACGAGTCTGTGATGAGGCGTGAGCGAGTGAGTCATTGAGGGGTTATTGTTCTCCGCTTGAGACTGTTTATTTGTGAGAAGGTTTTTGCGTGTGTGTGTGTGTGTGTATGTGTGTGTCACTGTGATGCAGTTTCACTGATTTCCAGGCCGTGCTGTTGTAGTTGAGCTCTGAGCAGTGCATTGTCATTCTTCAGGTCTTCAATCTGCAGCACAAACCACATATATTACCAATCAGACTTGATCAGCATAATATGGAGTCAGGTCAGTCTCAAAAATAATAAATTTGCAAAAATAAAACTCATAGATGCACAGCCCAATTCACATTTACAAAATCCAATTGGTAAATTCACAACACAATTTGTGTTTCACAAGCAAAAATCATAATTATTGCCCCAAATTAATTGGATGTGTGCATTTATAAATTGTATTTTGATTTTGTGAATTGAATTTGTGTTTAAAACATATGAATTGGGTTTTGTGTATTTATAATTGGATGTGTATTTTCAAATTGTGCTTTGAATTTACAAATTGTGTTTTGAGCATTTTCGAATTGTGTTTTGAATTAACGAATTGTGTTTTGTGTATTTATGAATTGTATTCTGAATTAATGAATTGGATTTGTGCATTTATGAATGGTGTTCTTAACTTACAAATGGTGTTTTGTGTATTTATGTTTTGGATTTGTGTATTTAAAAAATTGTGTTTTGAATTTACAAATAGTGTTTTGTGTATTTATGAATTGGATGTGTATTTCTGAATTGTGTTTTGTGCATTTATGAATTGGATTTGTGTTTTTATGAACTACGTTTTGAAATTACAAATTGGATTTGTGCATTTACGAATTGTGTTCTGAATTTACAAACTGTGTTTTGTGTATTTATGAATTGTGTTTTGAATTTCTGAATTGGATTTGTATTTACAAATTGTGTTTTGATTTTACGAATTCGATTTGTGTATTTACGAATTGTGTTCTGAATTTACTAATTGTGTTTTGTGTATTTATGAATTGGATTTGTGTATTCATGAATCGTTTCAATTCAAAAATTGTGTTCTGAATTTACGAATTGTGTTTTGTGTATTTATGAAATAGATTTGTATTCATGAACTGTGTTTTGAATTTACAAAATTGTGTTGAGTATTTACGAATTGTTTTGAATTTTCAAATAGTGTTTTGTGTATTTATGAGTTGCGTTTTGATTTTATGAATTAGATTAGCATATTTATTAATGGCATTTTGAATATACTAATTGGATTTGTGTATTTACAAATTGCATGTTGAATTAACAAATTAAATTTTGTAAATGTGAATTGTGTATGAACTTTATTTTGTAAATGTACTCTTTTTGAGACGGATCTGGCGCCATAGCAAAACAACACAGATCTCACTAATTGTTAACACCAGCAATTTCACATTCGGGTGGCAATTGTTTCTCAAGATGATGCAAGGGATTTTCACCATTTACAAGGGTTAGAGTTGGTGATTTTAGAGCTGTCTGAATCTAGAATATTAGTGTTTTCTTTCACACCTCATGTGAAAAATCACTGAATCAAATGTTTTTTTTTTTTGACAAACACAGAGGTCACAAGGTGATTTAATAGCCAACCAAATCACAATCTCTTGAGTTTTTAAATAGAGATCAATCCAAAGTTGTTTTTTAATCCTTTCAGTCACCAGATATGCTCATTTATTTTAAAAAGTGATACTTGCATTAACCAAAATGTTTATGTACTTAGTTTATTATTGACTAGCTGTCAAAAGCTGCCTTTTTTGACTCGTCTTGCAGTCCAATACAATGTAATGCGCTGTTTCCATGACAATCGCACCTGCACTGATCAGGGATAGAGCTAAACTCTGCAGGAAAGTGGATCACAAGCTATATTTGAGGATCCCACATATAAATACTAGCATCTGACTGACCACATGAACGATCATGTGAGACACATAGTTCCGGGTTCGTAGGATTACAAACTCAGACGTCCACCATGAAATTATCTTCAACTGAAAGCAAAGCACGCATTTAAATCCCAGAGGAGCTATGGAGATTCACAGACATCCCCAGTTATAGCATTTGTTACAGCCTGTTATGAGAAAAAATTGCTGTCCGAATAGGCATAAAGTCACATTATTAGGCTCACAATGGGGGCAGTACAGTGGAAAAAAGAATCATGAAACATTTTAAATATAGAATTACACTGACGCAACCGCAAACATGCTCCAGGATATGACTTAAAAATTTTGAAAATGTGGACACAATCCAGTCATGCAACTTTTAGTTGTTGTACAGCATGAAACGTCAGGGAATTAACTGAATAAAAGTGCAACTGCAATATGGACAACTCAATTTTTTTATTTGGCACCAGATTAAAAATTATATGCAATAAATCAATCAAAATTATAGTAATACAGTCATTTTACTGTAGCGTTATTTTTAAGAAAAACCCAATTTTTCATCCATGTTTTAATTTAAACTAGGGCTGAACGATATTGGAAAAATTTTATATTGCAATGTTTTTTTATTTTACAATATATATTGTGATATGAATACAATGATGACCTAATATCTCTATTTGGAAATAATTTATAATGTTAGATAGATTGGGATGATTCTGCAGTGGGAGTCCATCTCCATAAAATCTAATAAACAATCTATAAACTTTTTGGAATCCCCCAACACATTTTTTGTTTGTGGTCTGTGCTATTGCAGTACATTTCTGTATTTGCATGTGTTCTGAGTATTTTCATGCATAACAATCTATAAATACAATCAAGAAAAAGATACAATAAATAAAATGCATTTAAAATCATTATACGATCACAGGCATCAATAACACAAGCAAATGATAAATTTCGATACAAACTTAACATCCCATATCCTGCGATGTGACTATTGGGAATGACCACATTGCGATATCCATGTTGAAATGATATATTGTGCAGGCCTACTTTAAACCATAAACCTCTGGATTTTAATAGCTTGTTTGCCAATAAATGACTGTTTAAACTGTTTGAATTTATTTGATCACTTTTTAAAAGATGACCAATTATTCAGAGATTTATGCCTTCATTTGATTTGTATGAAACCATAACATACAATCCAGGAAAAAGACTTACATGAGTTTAACCAAACTAAAAGTTCTTTTTTTTTTTTTTTTTTTTTTTTAAAGTTTAGATGTTGGGATTTATGTGTGTTTTAACGATTTTAATTAATTTGCCTTGTTTCCACTCAACAACATGGTACAGTTCGGGTCAGTACAGGTTACTTGCGCTCCAATGTAAAATGTACCCTTACTTGATAGCCATTGTGTACGCCAAAATGATGTGATCGCTTGAGACAGAAAGTTGTGTAGGCAGTTTACATATTACGTCTTTTGCGAACACAAGTTCATCATTTCAAATGTAGAAGCGGTGCTCCTCACCCCGTCCACGCGTTTTAAGACTTTGTAATTCTAACACAAATGCGTACTGTACCGAACCACGCCGCTCAGTGGAAATGAGCCATTATTTTGAAACTTAATGGCACATTAACAAGCGCATTTGATCTAATAAGTTTTGTGGTACCAGTAGCCATTGACTCATATCCCCTACACCCTGACCGGCCTGAGTTGAGTAACATAAAAGACCTTTTGGCTCTTTGAGACCCCATTGCATATTTAGCAACGCCAACAAACATACCTGTTGTCTTAGTAGCTCATTGTCCACTTGTATTCTCTCCACCTCCTTATAGTTCTCCTGCAGCCTCGGGTTTGTCTGTCGAGCAGGTTCTCTAATGTAGTCGCATGCTTTAGACAGGATGCCCTCCTTTACTCTGGAAGAGAAAGATGTTCTGGTAAACATTAGTATTTTTTCAACAGGTACATTAAGAAAAGCTTTTAATGCTGTAAAAGTGACTTACTGCTCCTGTTTTGGTATTGTCCATGTTGCATCTGGGATAATTTTAGAGAGCGTGACCAATCCAGTTGTTGATTTTATCTCTCTCTTCTCCTTTCCACTTCAGAAAACAAATAGAAAACCATTAGCAACAGATCTACTATATACAAGTACTCAAAATGTTATGTGGAACTAAAATGGCCTATTTCTTCCCAATGCAGTTTCCAGACTTTAATGTAAATAATTAAATCAATGGCATACAAAATATCTAAATACAAAAATAATGCAATTAATTCATATTATATAGATGGAAATCTGTCCTACATGTTTAGAATGATTATCAGATATTTTAGGTTAGATTAAAAAATGTTATATTGAAAATCTTATTTTTATGCCACTGATTCAATTTATGACATTGGTCACGTAGCTCCCATTTACCGATGGTCAGATGTTCTTGCTTCCATTGAAATGAAACATGTTTTGAGCTGTAAATAGAATG